>JARQOC010000004.1:569964281-570137652 GCA_033576535.1 Allobates femoralis | reverse complement strand
ACCCCCAGGAGATTTTCTGTTTTTTGTTTTTTCCTCCCCTTTTCCCAGAGCCATACCTTTGTTA
The DNA here is from genome assembly GCA_033576535.1 of Allobates femoralis. Lineage (NCBI taxonomy): Eukaryota > Metazoa > Chordata > Amphibia > Anura > Aromobatidae > Allobates > Allobates femoralis. The sequence continues at coordinate 570,137,588 of JARQOC010000004.1, read as the reverse complement.
TTTCCCTGTCAATATAGACATATGAGGGCTTGTTTTTTTGCGGGGCGAGTTGTACTTTTGAATGACATCATTCATTTTACCATATAGTGTACTGGAAAATGAGAATTTTTGGAAAATAATTGCAGTGAAACAGGATACACAATTCTAACAAAGGCACCACAGTGATGATCCACACATAAATCCAAGCATGGAGATTTCACACATAAGGACTATGTACACACAGACAACTAATGATTCTCCTGTGGACTTTCTTATGTCCACCATACTGTGGGGTGTGGATATGTGAGCAGCCAGTCCTACCCATCTCTCTGACTGCTCATAAACCTGGCCTGGCCTTCCAGGCTTACATCACAGAGGATAACCAACTCTATTTTGCATATCTCCCCTTCATGATGTGTCTGGCGGCCATCTTACAGTAGATACCAAATATGTATATATTGTTGAAAAAAATGTGGAAATTGGTAAATAATTTTTTGCTTGTTTCACCATTTTCTGTGACCTGTAAACATTTACAGTTTTCGGATATGGGGCTGTGTGATGGCTTATATATATATTTTTAATATTTTTTAAAACGTTTTAATACATTTACTAAAGTTGAAGCATGATTGTACGATCGCTCTGCTATACAGAGCAGTGCATCAGCATTTCCCTTCTACACAGCCGCTGCGTCTGCCTGCTTGCCGCCTGAGACTCAGGGCTCACACTGTCCGATGGGTGGTTGGAACCAAATATCTCAAATTTGGACTAATGTCCATTCCTTGTGTTTTTTAGCCCAAAACAAGTCTCTCTGCTTGTTGCCTGTCCTTAGCAGTGGTTTCCTATCAGCTATTTTACCATGAAGGCCTGCTGCACAAAGTCTCCTCTTAACAGTTATGTAGAGATGTATCTGCTGCTAGAACTCTGTGTGACATTGACCTGGTCTCTAATCTGAGCTGCTGTTGGCCTGCAATTTTGAGTCTGGTGACTCAGATGAACTTATGCTCCGCAGCAGAGGTGACTCTTGGTCTTCTTTTCCTCGGGCTGTCCTCATGTGAGCCAGTTTCTTTGTAGCGCTTGATGTTTTTGCAACTGCACTTGGGGACACTTTCATAGTTTTTGGACTGACTGACCTTCATTTCTTAAAGTAATGATGACCTCTTCATTTTTTCTTTACTTAGCTGCTTTTTTTCTTGCCATAATGCAAAGTCTAACAGTCATTCAGTAGGACTATCAGCATGTGTATCCACAGACTTCTGCACAACACAACTGATGTCCAACCCCATTTATAAGCAAGAAAATCCCACTTATTAAACCTGACAGGGCCACCTGTGAAGTGAAAACCATTTCCGGTGACTACCTCTTGAAGCTCATCAAGAGAATGCCAAGAGTGTGCAAAGCAGTAATTAAAGCAAAAAGTGGCTACTTTGAAGAAGACAGAATATAAGACATATTTTCAGTTGTTTCACACTTTTTTGTTAAGTATAAATTCCACATCTGTTAATTCATAGTTTTGATGCCTTCAGTGTGAATCTACCAATTTTCATAGTCTTGAAAATACAGAAAACTCTTTGAATGAGAAGGTGTGTCCAAACTTTTGGTCTGTACTGTACTTCAAAAGTTGTGAAGGGGTTGAACTATGCCCCCTAATATTAAAATGAACATTTTTATAAGTCCAGATAAAACAAAGTTTTTAGTTCCAAAAATTAAACAGATGTTTTGTAAGTACACCAGCCCTTTCAGGTTTATTTTTTTATCATATATCCTGTTTGATTTGTGAAATCTGGTGATATATTCAATTTTAAAATCACTGTAAAATGAAAAGTTCTAAAATGTTTAAAAAAATTTGTGTCAATCCCTCCCACATTATTAAAGATCACTGTTTGATTCTTTATATGGGATTAAGTCTTGTCAGGAAGAGCTCGGATAATGGTACTGTATATACTCGTGTATAAGTGACCCCCCTACTTTTGCCCCAAAATCTGGGAAAACCTATTGACTGTGTATAAGCCGAGGGTGGACCCCAGCACAGGTATACAGCCCCCAGCAGTGTGGTATACAGGCCCCCCGTGGGTATACAGGCCTCCCCAGTGGTAGTATACAGCCCCCAGCAGTGTGGTATACAACAGCCCTCCCCCGTGGTATTACAGGCCTCAGCAGTGTTACAGCAGCCTCCCCAGTGGGGATATACAGTGGTTGTACACAGCAGCCCAGTGGTAGTATACAGTAGCCCCCAGTGGTAGTATACAGGTATATACAGCAGCCCCAGTGGTAGTATACAGCAGCCCCAGTGGTAGTATAACAGCACCCCATGGTAGTATACAGCAGCCCCAGCAGCCCCAGTGGTAGTATACAGCAGCCCCAGTGGTAATATACAGCAGCCCCAGCAGCCCCAGAGGTATATACAGCAGCCCAGTGGTAGTATACAGCAGCCCCAGAGGTATATACATCAGTCCCATTGGGTAGTATACAGCAGCCCCAGTGGTAGTATACAGCAGCCCCAGCAGCCCAGTGGTAGTATACAGCAGCCCCAGTGGTAGTATACAGCAGCCCCAGCAACCCCGTGGGTAGTATACCAGCCCCCGTGGTAGTATACAGCAGCCCCAGTGGTAGTATACAGCAGCCCCAGCAGCCTCAGTATACAGGCCCCCCATCAGTATCCAGGGCCCCCCCTTGCTCCGGAAACCTGTAAAGTAAAATCATTATACTTATCACTGTCCTGTCGCCGCCGTCCCCGCCGCTGCCGACATCGCGCTCACCCGGCTTCATCCGTCTTCATTCTTGGGCATGCACAGTTCATATCAGGGGGGAGAACCTACCCCCTCACCTACTCCATTGTTTTTATAGCCCAGTGCTGTGCCAAACTCCATTTAACCTTTGGTCACCAAGGACCTATAAGTAGAGCAGTTTCTAGAGCACTGCTTCTGCTTGTACAGGTCTCAGTCTTTGCAGGGAAGGAGTTACAATAAAAGAGCTGTGTGGTAGATTTGTGGTGGGGCAGTGGTGGTGAGTGGATCCTTTTGCTATCATTGGAGACCCACAATGGCCATAGATTGAATAGAGTGTAGGGTCTTATCAACATGTGAATTGCCTTGACAGTCACCAACAAAAAGGCATTGCATTGTGATATTGTTATCTTCACCCCTTTAAAATAGGAGGGAAGGAGTGACTTCACTACTGTCGAAGGCAGTGCCAGCCATTTTCTACATTGACTTACCATTGCTTTTTAAGGCAAAGGTTTATAGCTGCTCTCTCTAGTATCACACTATGGAGAATATGAAAATTTTAAAAAAATCAAATTGTATCCAATTAAAAACTATATAATTTTTTCATAGATATGCATATATCTGTAGACATATATGTATACCATTCTGCAGATGTTGTTGAGTTTGGGCAACATTAATCTAATAAATAAGTCTAGTGGCCAAATAGGGAACATGTCACCCCTTCTTCTTTTTGTTGTCCTCTCCCCTCTGTACCAGTCTGTCATTGTTAATTTGTTTACTGTAAACTATATCTATAATTTTTGTAACCCCTGGAATTAATGGTGCTATATAAATAAATAATAAATAAATCTTGGCCGCTAGACTTATTTATTTGATTAATGTTGGCCAAACTCAACAATATCATCAGGATTGTTCAACAGTCTAATGTGTATTGGTGCTTTATGACTTTCTCCAAATAGATGAAGTGAGTGTAGAGCAGGGTTATCACCTTGACTTTTTATTTTTATTCTGCACCGCTTATCAAAAACTCATAGGTAGACAATATTTTTTATGAATCGGCAGGAACTGGATCAAAGAGGCGGAAAAAAAGCCTGCGCTGCTCTGCAAAGGCGAAAGTCCAAAACGGATGTTTGATAATTAAAAGGTGAATACATTCAAATTAGACATCATTTAGAACTTTCGCCTTTGTACAGCAGCACAGATTTATTCCACCTCTTTCATCCGGTTCCTGCATACTCGTCTGCCTTAGGCTGCTTTCACATCAGTGTTCTTGCCATTCACGGCAGATCTGGCATTTTGCCACATCGACCGCCTAATGGATCACTTGCGGCAAGACTGCGTTCAGCCTAATTCATTCCTTATGGGACTCGCGTACATGTGCGGCACTTGCGGCGAGTCAAAAAACGCTGGTAGCCAGATCACAGCAAAACTGCAGGTGCAGTCTATGTACGCAAGTCCTATAGGGAATCGATTAGGTCGAACGCAGTCTTGCCGCAAGTGATCCATTAGTCGGCAGGTGATATCTGTCTACAGCCATAATTCTGATATGAAGACACTAGCTGTATTCACTGTAAACGGTAAAATTATATTAAATACTGTCAAAATAATCAAAATAATGTTTTGAAATAATAGTTAGAGTTTCTTCAGCTACAAAAAAAAACAAGGACACTACACTTTTCTTACAGACAGGGCAATAAAGTCCCTACTTTGTGTGCAATAAAGTCCCTACTTTGTGGGCAATAAAGTCCCTACTTTGTGGGCAATAAAGTCCCTACTTTGTGGGCAATAAAGTCCCTATTTTGTGGGCAATGAGTCCCTACTTTGTGGGCAGTGAGTCCCTACTTTGTGGGCAATGAGTCCCTACTTTCTGGGCAATGAGTCCCTACTTTGTGGGCAATGAGTCCCTACTTTGTGGGCAGTGAGTCCCTACTTTGTGGGCAGTGAGTCCCTACTTTGTGGGCAATGAGTCCCTACTTTGTGGGCAATAAAGTCCCTACTTTGTGGGCAATAAAGTCCCTACTTTGTGGGCAATAAGTCCCTATTTTGTGGGCAATGAGTCCTATTTTGTGGGCAATGAGTCCCTACTTTTACAGACTTTCCCGGGAATTTGTGGATGGCTGGCAGAGAAGATTCCAGCATGTCCGATTTTGGACTTCTGCTCCCTTGTTCTCTGGGAGATTTTCTTTCATAGAAAAACATAGGAACGCTTGGCCGAGCATTCTTGTGTTTGGGGGATTTCGGAGAGATAGCTGTTGTCAGAACGATTGACTGAACAGTCTTCGGCTAAAAGATATGTATTGTGCGTGGGGGGTTTTAAGTTTCCTATTTAAAGGCTTCCAGCAGAGATCTTGAAAATCATAGATAATTGATAAATTATGTTGTACAACTGCATTCATTTTAGTTTTCATTTTGCAATAAATACACATTAAAAGTCCAACAATTACCATAAATGTGTGCAAAATACATTAAAAAATTGAAAAAATTGATTGCACTCAGTGCAAGAAACAAAATAATAATCTAGAAGTTTTGATACCTTGTAATGGCTAACAAGAATAAACTAAAATAATGTAACAAAGTTAGCTTTCAAGACTGCTTACATCTCATCTAAACAAGACAGCCAGCATTCCCTAAAATTCAATGTAAACAGGTGCAGAACTGAACATAACATATAACAAATAAAAAGACAGTTGCATTTCTGTATTCTTACATTCTTGGTTTGCATGCCTTAGCATTACAGAATGCATTATTGCTATGGAAATACTGTATATGAAAAAAACTGAGACACTTGGCATATAAAAATAGCAATTTCTATATCCCAGTAGCCTTGTAGAGACATGTCTCCTTACTGTGGAGATACACTAACTCAATGCCTCTTCTGGGTTTAAAAAACTCTTTTTCTATGGGTGCTAGGAACCTGCCAATAGATAATAAAATCACTTAAAGTGTAGCCGTCGTTTAAATTTTTATTTAATAATGATGTAGAGCAAGAGATTATAATAAACTTTCCAATATACCTTATTAATGAAATCTGAAAGGAAAACATTCATAAACTTCCACAAGGTGTCCCCACTACACTGTGTGAAGCTCATTCTCTGTGAGATCCGTCTTCACACTGAACATGCCCACATAATGGAGGAGGCATGGCCTTCACAGTGCGAGTATCAGATCACATCAGCTTACAGCACAGGGCTGAGCTCCTTTAGGTTCAGTGTAAACTCCTCGGCACAAGCTCTGTGATCTGGCTCCTTCTCTCCTCAGTCACAGTCTCTGTTTCATTTCAAAGATTCTTTTTATTATTTTCCAAGTTATTGAGGTGGTAAACATAAGATTACAAAATCAGAAGTATTCAGCTTATGACAATCAATTGAGAATAGTTAGATATTTCCAAGCATAAGTTTAAACGATTATTGTCAAACTATCTAGAGAAAGTTAAGTACATGAGGAAGAAAAAATAATGAGAAAGAAGAAATGGTAGCTAAGAAGGAGGAAAGGTTAGGTAAAAGAACAAGAGTGAGCATAGGAGGTGAGAGATAAGGAGAGAGGTGGGGAGATCCGATCATGGGTTGGAGCCTATAGGATTTCTGTTGAGTAGATGAAGCAAGGGGTTGAGATTAAGGTACTATGAGCGTCTTTTTGAAGAGTTCCCAGGCTCGCCAGTGGTTGCTGACAGAAGCCTGTGTATGGTTTACCGAGGCAGCCAGTTTTGCTACTAGATACAGTTGGTCAATTTTATCAATTAACGATTGAAGAGTCGGGATTTGAGGGGATCCCCATACCGTTGGTAGAAGAAGTTTCGCTGCAGCCAGTATTGTGCAGATTAACACAGAGAACCCACCATGGGGTGCGTCTAGGGGTAGATTCAGCAGGACAACTTCAGGGATAACTTGATATTTCGTTTAGTCACATCTCTGATCAGATGAGCCGTCAGATTCCAGTAGGGGGTCAGGATGGACAATGCCACCATATGTGGATGTAGTTCCCGTTTGCATCTCCACAACGCCAGCAATTCGTAGGGTGTTGTGTTTTCCATTTGTGTATTCTCTGCGGATCAGTATACCAGCGGGAGAGAATTTTGTAGGAGTTCTCTTGTACCTTGATACATTTAGTCGGACCATGTGAGTGGGTGTAGATATGTGAAATCTGTTGGGGTGTGAACTTATAACCTAAATCCTTTTCCCAGCTATGTATATAAGCTCTTTTCATGGGTATATCACTATCTAAAATGCTTTGATAAATGGTAGAAAGGATCTTAGTAGGTCTGATCTGTCTCGCGCATAGCGTTTCGAATGCCGTGGGGTTGCGGGCGAGCGCCGTGTCGAATCGGATGTTGTGTAGGAGGGATTGTAAAATTTTATATTGCAGAAAATTAATGGATTCGAGGCCTGGCAGTTTGTGTAGATTAGGTAACGGGAGAAGTGCTCCGTCTGTGTATAATTGGTCTGCTGTCAGGCTGGCAAGCAATTTGGTGCGATTTTTGCTTGGATTATGTAGTAGGTTCGATCCCATTAGTATATCTAGCAGAGTGAGAAGAGGGGTCGATGGGGCATCAAAAAGGTATGCATGTTGGTCCATACTCGTAGGAGTGTGTTTGTAAGAGGATTATTTTGGCGTTCAGACGATTTGTCACTGTGGTGCGTCAGCAGGAGGGGGCGAAGGAGCTGTGGGGACAATTTGTTTTCTATATCGATCCATAATTTGTTTTGTGTGTTTCGTATGATATCAACAGAACGTGATAAAACTGCTGAGTGGTAATATGTTCTGATGTCAGGTGCGCCCATACCCCCTTTTATTTTTGGGAGAGAAAGAGTGCGGAAATTTAAGCGGTGTCTCTTATGTTTCCAGATATAGGTAAAAAAAAGAGAATTGACCTTGCGTAAATAAGCATTAGGGACATGTATTGGTAACATAGAGAAAAGGTAAGTAAATTTAGGTAAGATAAGGCTTTTGAGTATATTTTTACGACCCATCCAGGATAAGAAAGGGTCACGCCAAGTTTTCATAGTGGCAGTTACTCTGTCTAATAAAGGGGGGTAGTTGAGGGAGAAGAGAACTTTATGAGATCTGCTAATTTTTATGCCTAGATAAGTGATGTGCGTTTTGGGCCATGAGAACGCGTACTTGGTCTTTAATCTGGATAGGATTGGTAATGGGACGTTCAGATCTAAGGCCTCCGATTTTGATGTATTTATTTTAAAATTGGTGAGGGTACTGTAGTTGTCAAGTATTTTTATCAAGGGGGGGAAAAGGATTGGTCATGAGTATAAGTAAATCGTCTGCGAAGGCGGCCGTTTTATGGTGCGTCCCTCCTAGTGTAATGCCCTGAATCCCTTTATCCAGCTGGATATCAAACAGCAAGGGTTCCATTGCTAGGATAAACAAAAGTGGGGACAGTGGGCAACCCTGTCTCGTGCCATTGTGTATGGTGAAGGTATCCGTAAGGGAGCCGTTAATGTTGATGCGAGCGGTTGGGCTGGTGTACATTTTTAAGATCGCCGCAACTAGTTGGGTCGGGACGCCGAAACCAAGCAGCGTCTCCTCTAAGTACAGCCAGTCCACCCTGTCAAAGGCCTTTTCAGCGTCCGTACCCAGGAGGACTAGTGGGATTTTTTGTTGGTTGGCATAGTGGGTAAGGTGCAGTATCTTCAGTACGTTGTCCTTCCCCTCTCTTCCCCCCACAAAACCAGTTTGGTTTAGTGAGATTTTGTCCGGGAGGTAGGCAGCTACTCGACGAGCGATCATACTGGCAAAAATTTTTAAATCAACATTTAGTAAGGAGATCGGTCGGTAGCTGCTACACAATTCCCGGTCTTTCCCCTCCTTGTAGATTAAGGATATTTTTGCTTCTAAGGTTTGGGCCGGGAATCGACCTCCTTGCAATATGGAATTGTACATATTCAGCATGTGTGGTTGGAGAATCGAGGGGAAGGATCTGTAATAGGTACAAGGTAGTCCATCCGGTCCCGGTGCTTTGTTGGGGGGACACTTTGACAGGGCGGACCGGAGCTCTTCCAGACCAAAAGGCTTGCCCAACAGTAATTGCTGTTGTGGGGTGAAGCTCGGGAGATTTAGGCGGGATAAGTAATGTTTTTATTCTATGCCTTCTGGTTGTCTCTTCTGTGTTGGATTCTTCGGGGCGTAGGTTATATAGTTGTGTATAATAATGTAGAAACGCTGTTTCTATTTGGTTATAATTAGTAGTGGATCGTCCCTCCGCAGTTTTGATGGAGTGTATGGAAGTGCGGGTTTGTCGTTGTTTAATTCTAGAAATCATCAGTTTCGAGGCTTTGTCGCCGTGAACGTACATTTTAGTGCGCCATGAAGCAAGCCATTTTGCCGTTTGTAGGAATAGGATGTCTTTAAGTTGACGCCTTTTAAGGGTTAGTTGCTCCAGTATTGGGGGGGTGATTAGTTTTTTGTGTTTTGTTTCTAGGTCAAAGATTTCCTCATATAGTAGATCAAGCTGTCTCTGTTGTTGTTTATGAATGTAAGCTGTAATTGAGATAAATTCTCCTCTGACCACAGATTTGTGTGCTTCCCAAAGCGTCGGCGTCGCAACCTCACCATTATCGTTTTGAGCAAAATATTGCTCCAATGTTTTGGTTATGCGAGAGAGGGTGGAGGGGTTGTCGAGCACCGATTCAGTGAGTCGCCACGATCTATAAACAGGGAAGGCCTTATGTAGTGTCAGTGTCATCGTTACGAAGGAGTGGTCCGAGAATATGTTAGGGTTGATTTTCGTTGATCTCACTTTGGCTAGAGTGTTTTTGGAGACAAAGAAATAATCTAGTCTATGATAAGAGGTGTGAGGGTGTGAATAAAAGGTATAGTCACGGTCATCTGGGTGCATGTACCTCCACACATCCAGCAGTTTGAGCTCGCGGAGTTGGATTTTGATTTATTAAGATCACCTTGCGAGTAAGTGCTTTCTTTGTTGTGGTATCTATTAGCGGGTTTAATGCAATATTAAGATCTCCCCCTACTATCAGTGTGCCTTCGCGGAAATCTCCTATGTTCCTCAAAGTCGAGCGGAGCCATTTCAGAAGTTTTTTGTTGGGAGCATATAGACAACAAATTGTAACTAAGTTACCAGCCAGTAGACCTTTGAGGAAAATATAGCGGCCGTTAGTGTCAATTAGATGTTCTCGAGTTTGGAAAGGGATTCCCTTCTTTATGGCAATCGAAACCCCCGTGACCGGGGCTGCGGTGATGTGGCATGGAACCAGGTATCATAATGTGACCGATCAAAATTGGGTAATTTTTCAGGGATAAAGTGGGTTTCCTGTATCAACAGCACATCTGCCGCATGTTTCTTGAGTAGGTCTAGAGTGTGTCTCCTCGGTATGGGGGAGTTTAGCCCTTAGCATTGAGCGTAGCAAAGGTAAATACCTTATGTTGAGATGCCATCAGTGGAGTCACAGTCTCTGTTAACCCTTCTATGCTCCACATCACACTGCTGACTCTTATCAGGTGTTTGCTCCACACAGCTCATAGGACCCTTCTCTGCTGTCACATCATGCTAACACTGTGTTGTTAGAAAGACCCCCTGAGTGTGTAGCTGCATTACCATGGGAATGGCTCTACACCTCAACCTGCTCTCAGGAGCTGTGACTGAACAGAGCAGATGCGGGGTCCTGAGTGAGAGCAACGCACTATGGGAGGTGAGGAATGTTGTGGAAATATACTCACCATGCTGGCAGAGGCTGGCCATGCCTACAGAGTGCTGGCAGATGCTGGCCAATCCCACACAGTGCTGGCAGATGCTTGCCACGCCAACACAGTCCTGGCAGATGATGGCCATGCCCACACAGTGCTGGCAGATGTTAGCCATGCCCATACAGTGCTGGGAAACGCTGGCCATGCCCACACAATGCTAGCAGACACTGGCCATGCCCACACAGCCATAAAATGCAGTTTTTAAAAGCACAAAGGAGTTGAGAAAACATGTCATATGGAACAAAAAAACATTATCTTGGCTGCTATGTGACCCATCATTAACAACCAGTGCAGTATGTTTTTTTTTACCGTGAAATAACATTTACACTTTAAGGCTAATGAAGGAGGGGTGCACCCATGTAGGCACCTAGTAAGTAGGCACTCTTAGATGTGGCAACAGGGTAGATGTAGGAAAGGCCATCTTTATATGCTAAGTGTCTCAATTTTTTCTTTTATTTCCTTAGCAATAATGCAGTTTTATATTCTTATATTCTTGGTTTGCATGCCTTAGCATTACAGAGTGCAACTGTCTCTTTTTTGCTTACATCTCTTCATCAGGCATGGTTTTATACGATGTCTGATGACGAGACATAAGCAGTCTTGAAAACGTGCTTTGTAACGTCATTTATTTTTTGTTAGCCATTAATAGGTATCACAACTACAAGATTATTATTTTGTTTCTCACACTGAGAGCAATCAATCTTTTTTCCACTTGCTAAGGCTGCTTTCACATCAGCGGTAATCGCTGATCGCGTCAATTGCGGTGAAATAAACGCAACTGCCGCGATTACTGCATAACGGCTTCACTTGCAGTTCACCTGCGGCAAGCCTCATGCAATGTCTATGGGGCTTGCATCAGGTGCGGCAAGTGCGGTACAGTTGCGGTGTCGGCACTTGAGGCAGATGCGGTTAGCCGCGGTTTTCTCACGGTCGCATCTGCCGCAAGTGCCGAAACTGCACTTGCCGCACCTGACGCAAGCCCCATAGACATTGCATGGGGCTTGCTGCAGGTGAACCGCAAGTGCAGCCGTTATGCGGTAATCGCGGCAGTTGCGTTTTTTTCACCGCAACTGTCGCGATCAGCGATTACCGCTGATGTGAAAGGGGCCTAACACGGTACCAAAACTTTTTTATTTTGAATACATTAAAAGAACAGGGTGAGCGCATGAATTGCCACCCAATTTCAAAAAGGAAACATTTTCTGGTCACTAACCTTACATATTTTCTGTGTTCTGCAGACATAAAGAAGACGCCTCCATCATCAAATGGCGTTTGGAGCCCCAAGTATGGTGCACCATTTCAGCAACATGTTCCAGCACTGGACTATCAACACAACGTTTATATTCCGGGGACACCTACACTACTGGCCAGCAAGCAAGGGCATTATGTAGAGCACGAGGAGAAAAACAGTTTTTCCACTTTCGGAAAGAAGCGGAAAATGACATCTTGTTGTGACGTACATGATGATATGATGATCAACAATGATCTAAAATGAACAAGGGGGGGGGTCTGGTGTGTAGGCATCAACCACAAAGGACAGAGGACCGAAGCCACAGTCCGAGCAGACTGGAACCTCAGCAGTTAACAAACTGTGTCATTACTATGTAAAGAACACTGTCTCAACTCACCTACCTGACGTCTGTTTGTGTGTGATAATTCTGGCAAACACAATTTGTGACAGGTCCCGATCAATAAAGTGCAACGGGACAAGGAGATCTAAAATTAATCTGCAACACTTGAAATGAAAGTGCACTCGGAGAGGTAATGAAGGCGCGAAATATACGTACACAAAGACAATGAAAATAAATGACAGTGAAGCTGTGTGTTGAGTAAATGGACAGGATGCAATTTCATTTGGTAAAACAGATTCAATGTGGGTGAGAATGAAAGTCGCTTGTGTGTAAAAAGCAATTTTCTCTATCTGCAGTCAAGCGAAAGACTTCCTTGAGGACTGGAGTGAATAAGAGGACATCCTTTCTGAAATGTCATTTTGAGTTTCAGCCCTTGGCGATTTCCATTTAGTGACAGTTCTGTCTTTCATTGTTATTATGTGAATGTACACAGTGGATATATACATTCTTTTTTTTTTTTGCCGGATCTGTATGCTTGCGCGTGTTGTATAAATGGAAGGACGTGTGTTGGAGTCATATCCTATAGGGTATAATCAGCGATATACATTCATTGTCACCACATATGGAGGATTCAATACGTGTAAATAGATGTATATGCTTTTTTTAAACTACCAATTGTATTAAAGAGTGCTGGATTCACCTTGGTGGTTTATATTATTATGCAAAAAATGAGTATTTTTTTTTTTTTTTTATTTAATTCAAAGCTTATCTCCAGGGAGATGGTGGAGCGAAGGACTGAAATTAAATTGAAATAAAAAAGGTCAGCGTAGTAATTGGACAGTTAAATACATGTGATATTTTGTGCCCGTACATTTTGTCATCTTAAATCACTTCGCGGATTTAATCCGCTTTATAAAAGCTGAAAAATATTCCGTCTTTTAAACACTTCCTTACGACGTGAAGGGCGGCTGTCAATAATGTTAATACATCTCTCAAGGCTGCACTTACCAAGAATGGAATGGTGTTTGGCTTTCTTGTAGAAGAAGGAGACTGAACAGCCTTTTTGCAGCCAATTTAATATATTGAAGTAAATCTCGACCTATTATCATCCTGTTTTTAGGTTCTAGATCCTAAATGGATTATTTTTTTAATGTAACTTTATAGCGGTTACAATTCCAGTTTTTCTGATACAGGGCACCCAATACCCCGCATAGACATAGATTTCTAGGATAACACATTGTCCTCCTGCACCTAGAGAGTTTACAGAATACTGGGGCAGGTACACCAGATGAAGTGGGCAAGAATTCTTGGGCAATTTGTGCTACAACTGATGTTAAAATCATCAAAGTTATGGTGTTTTAGACTTTTTGTGCAACTTGGGAATAGGAAAAGCTTGTACGTAAGCACTAAGGCTGGGTTCACACTTGCAGATGCCTCTGCAGCGTTCTGCGGAGGACATCTGCAAGTGTCTGCATGCAGACGGCAGCCCTATCCTTTATAATGGGCCGCACAGTGTCTGCAGATGCTTGCAGACCGCTGTGCGCTCCCATTGCCCGCCATGAGTGATCTGTGCTCATGCGGAGGCATGCGCACAGATCACACACTCCCGTCCCCACTGGGAATGCAACATGTCACGTCCCTGGTGCGGACGAGAGTGTGTGATTTGTGCGCAGGCATCCGCCTGCATACAAATCACATATGGCAGTGAATGGGTGCGCACGGTCAAGCGCAGCACCGTGCGTCCCCATTCTAAACATAGGGGCTTGCGCTGGCTGCGCACATATGGCGATTCCCCTCCGCAGAACGCTGCGGAGGGGAACGCCAGTCTGAAACCAGCCTAAGAAGCATAGCGCAAATACACCACATTGTAAGAGAATTGAAAGCTTGTAAGCAGAGTGACTAAAGGTTCTTACCAGGATACAATGGGTCGTGGATCAGGATCATTAACGAGACCAGACCATTTTAGAGAACTTAGATGCTTTTACTAATGGGGATTTGGACAGGGATCTCCAACAATGCATCAAGAAAAACCATCAAAACAATTTAACATACATCAAGCCAGAATCGACAGGGACCAGGACAACTGTGCTGCCCCAAGACACTTGCCTGAGATGTTACAGGTAGTGCATAGCAATTTATCTTTGGAGCACCCTGCCTAATACAGGAGTGTGCAAATTACTGTGATTACATAGAGTAAATTGCTGAGTGTTGAAAGAGGCAGATCGGCAGGACAACTCAGTGGTTCACAAAATTATACCAGGTTCAATACCTACCCCTGAACCTGTACACAGCAAGAGAATGTCTAGGCACCAAACGTAGTTACAGACTACAATCTGTATTAGTAATTAACTTGAAGGTTTAGGTGTTCAGTCCCCTTTCTAAAAGCTGCAGCCTATCTAACTTTGTTTGGCACCAAACACTATGTTTACATGCACACTTCTCACCAAATATGTCCCCGGTGGAGCCTGAGCTCAGGACTTACATATGAGAATGTTCAACTCTCTATTGCTCATCCGGATCCTGGAGGACGAGCCGGATCCTTTAACTTGCCACATGCAGCGGAGGTCTACTATCAGGTTAATGACAATCCTCCAGTTACTGCTAGGGTCTCAAGGGGGTTACAACTCTGCAACTAACTGTAGATGCCCCCTCGGGATCAGTCTCTCTCCACAGCAGAATTGCAGATTAAAATATTTGATGTCCTGGCACAATTCATACCGGTAACAGGGAAGCATTTTTAGAGTCCATGAGTTCTTAATACATTTGCATTCCTTGTTGCCGTCCCAGGAGTTAACGTACGCCACCAGACCTAACAAAACGTTCCATGCTAGTCTTGGCAGAGATCCCTTGTGAATGGATACTGACACTGCTAGCATAACGTCCACCACCTTACAAGATTACAGTATGTTAAATAAATATATAGAGATTTGTTATTAACAAACCACTGTGATTAATTTGGTTCATCAAAACTAATTCGAAATATCCTACATTTCTGACAGTGTTAATATATCTGACTCACTGTTTAAATTTTAGAATTCAATGTAAATCAATGGGCAAATGACTGATTTGCTCTGTTCTAGAAGCACCCATAGGCAGCCAGAATGTTATGTTTTCTCCCCTTCCACGGTGATTTTCCATTTTTTTCTTTAGTCTTTTCCTCCCCTTCTTCTAAGAGTCATAACTTTTTATTTTTGCATCGATATAGCAATATGAGGCTTGTGTTTTGTAGGACGAGTTGAACTTTTGAATGACTCCATCCATTTTGCTAGGCAATGTATTTGAAAATGGGAAAAATAATTCCAAGTGAGGTGAAAATATGATAAAATTGCAATTTATTGGGATTTTATTGTTAAGACATTCATTATGCAGCAACATTGATTTAACAATATGATCGTCCAGGTCATTATAACTAATGAGATATGAAACTTGCAAATTTTTGGTTTAGATAAATCGTGAAAAAAAATCATAAAAAAACTTGCTTGTGTTGCCATTTTTATGTTACACTGCTTGGTTGAAGGGTCTGACAGATTTAACTTTTTTATCCTACATGTGTAATTTTTTTTAGCTCATTATTTTAATAGGGGAAAAGAGGGTTATTTGAACTTCTAGATTTTTTTATTTAGATTTTTAAAAATATATTTTTTTTTCAATTTTCACTTTATTTATTAGTCCTTTTAGGGTATTTACACCTGTGATTAGCCATTTCTTGTTGTACTGTACACAGCACTACTACAATATGGTGGTGCATTGCAAAGATCATGGTACAGTGGGTGTGAAAAGCATTCAGACCCCTTTAAAATCTTTCACTCTTTGTTTCATTGCATCCACTTTTTAAATTCAAAAAAGTTCATTTTTTTCTCATTAAGAAATTAGAACTATTAACAATTTACATACAGTGGGTACAGAAAGTATTCAGACCCCTTTACATTTTTCATTCTTTGTTCCATTGCAGCCACTTGATAAATTCAAAAAAGTTCACTTTTTTCTTATTAATGTACACTCACACCCCATATTGACTGAAAAAAACTGAAATGTAGATATTTTTCAAATTTATTAAAAAAGACAAACTGAAATATCACATGGTCGTAAGTATTCAGACCCTTTGCTCAGTATTGAGTATTTGCACCTTTTGAGCTAGTAAAGTTATGAGTCTTCTGGGGAATGATGCAACAAGTTTTTCACACCTGGATATGGGTATTCTCTGCCATTCTTCCTTGCAGACTCTCTCCAGTTCCATCAGGTTGGACGGTGAACGTTGGTAGACAATCATTTTCAGGTCTCTCCAGAGATGCTCATTTTGGGTTTAGGTCAGGGCTCTGGCTGGGCCAGCCAAGAATGGTCACAGACAGGCCCATATTTGGAGTTCCTGCCGCCCTAGGCACTGTCAGAGGTCGCCCTCCCACCCCCATCGCGCCCCGCCCCTCCATCGCGCCCCGCCCCACTTTCGTGGAAATTCTGTATGTTCATGTTATATGTTCTCCAAGTGTTTGCATGGGTTTCCAACCACACTACAGAGACATACTGATAGGATGTTTACATTGTGAGCTCCAATCGAGACAGTGTTGATAATGTATGTAAAGTGCTGTGGAGTACATAGTGTAATATAAATGCAAAAAATATTATTCTTAATATTATGCCACAATACCAGGATCTGAGGATCTTCTATTTCAAGGTCAAGAGCTCTCTGATGCGATGTTGCTGCCTGTCTCACTGTCTTCCTCTGTTGACACTGCAGTGCGGTGGACAAGAGAGCAATAACTGGTTAATAACAAGAAGTATGGTGTGTGTACTAACTGAGCCATACACCCTCCCCATACCATGAAGTATGGTGTGTGTACTAACTGAGCCATACACTCTCCCCATACCATGAAGTATGGAGTGTGTACTAACTGAGCCATACACCCTCCCCATACCATGAAGTATGGTGTGTATACTAACTGAGCCATACACCCTCCCCATACCATGAAGTATGGTGTGTGTACTAACTGAGCCATAAGCCCTCCCCATACCATGTCCAGCAGACATTGTAGGATTACTATATGGATTTTATTATTAGGGTATGGACACACTGGTGTGAAACACGGACAAGTGCAATGCGTGATTTCATCGCATTGCAGTCGGACCAATGTTATTCAATGTCTGAGAGCACATTGGCGTGTGGTGGACGCTTTTTTCTCAGTCTCTGGATGAGAAAAAAGTTGCAACATGTTGTGACAGTATGCAATTCACGCTGTACCAGCCAAGCCAATGTCGGTAAGGGGTTAAAGGAGTTTTCTTGCAAAGTAAAATTCATTTTATAGGAGCTTAGGATGGTGCACAAAAATAAACTCCCTTTACTGATGCCCCACCACTCCTGACAGTCCCCTCCGGTCTATAGTTCCTGCTCCAGCAAGCCATACTTATATACTTATATGTGAATTCTACAGCCAATTACTGTTGCATTTATCTTTCAGTAGCAAACCGACAGAGCTTCGATCACGACACATTAAACAATCATAACTGGATTTTGAACCTATTGAGATTAAAAAATTGTATTCACTTTTAGAACTATGTTATAGTGATCACCTGTATAAGCTGAACTCATTGAAAGTGACTGTAGCGTCATTAATGCCAGTGTATCTGTGACTCAGAGATCTAGAAGATAATGTTCCGAGGGTACAGACTCTATGTGGATTTCTTTTGAAGATGGGTTTATATGGCAGGCATAGGAAGTAAAAGGGAGAATGTTTTATTTAACAATCTCCTAAAAATATGACTGTCACCGACATGCAGTTTTTCTGTCTCTTTCCACCAATTATATGATAAATATATGACTGTAATTTCCTTTCTGTAACTTTCAGCTGTCTAGAAATATATTAATGCCCCTGCCGGCTCATGGACACTTGTGGGGGGAATCCACCCTTCTCCAGCCATCTTAGGATGCTGAATTTCCTTTATCTTAAAAACATTTCTTTGACTTTGGTTGTTAAAAATGTATAAAGTAACATATCTTCAAAAACCAATAAGAATTATTATCCACATGAAAAAAATTGTTGAAAATATAATGCATGTTCAGATGAAATCTGATTATTTTCAATTAAAACAAATAATCGGAATTTAGGAACAAGGTCCCCACCGATTGTGACGCGGGCAGATATCATTGGTACAATCTGTGCAATCACACAGGCCCATTAGGTAAGGGGGCCGCCTTCAACTTCAAAACCAGGTTTAGTTCTATATTATGATAAGCTATTGGACTGAAAAGGGCCCATGTGTTGTTCTTGTACAGAGCGCTCCATCCTTCTGTGTCCATCACTGGATGAGGGGATTCATGTTCAACAGGTGGAAACCATCAATTTGGTCCCATAAATGTTACAACAATTGTTATTTATCTGTTTTTGATTGAATTGTTGTTTTTTTTTCAATTTTATGGCTACATCAAACTAGGTCACCTATCCCTAGAGTTGAGGCCAACTGCAATGGATTTTATGCATCTAAAGCCTCTATCAAGTATGAAGAATGATGGAACCAAAATATAATAGCTATTACCCAATGTCCATACCAAACCGCACCCTCATAAATCAGCGCCACTATCGCCAGCAGACAGAACAAGGAAAAGAAAAATATTGATTATCGTCTTGTAAATTGATCGGGTAAAATGGAATTGTTATAAGAGAGAAGAGATATGAAATCCAGTCTGTGACTTGGCACGCCACAATTTATTCTACTGTATCCTGCATACAAAACACAACTTAAAAAATTTAAGGAATAAAAAGGTATAGTTGGTCCTTGTGGGTCATCTACTAAGTCTACACTCATCTATTACCGTATCATGTGCATTAGTTCTTATAGGTTTGAACTGTGAACAATATTAAATGTACTGGGAAATTCAAAGGGAATCTGTCACCAGGTTTTTTTCCATCTAATCTAAAAGTATCATGATGTAGAGACACAATAGTACATCCACTGCAGCGATGGCGCCTCAACAGCAGGGAGAACGGCGGTCACAGTGTACTCACCCCTCCAGCGGTCCTGCAGTGTCTGCCCAGTCTGCTTCTCATGCTTTCTGCTCCAAGGGCCTGGTCATGCCACACAGGTTTACTGGAAGCATGCTTAGGCCACATGTCTCCTCCCAGAAGTACTTCTTAGCCTATGGCTGAAAAGCACGGAATATTTTAGGTGCCTTCAACAATTGGAAGGTGTCTGGGAAACATGGTCTTTGTTTTCCACCATTTGAAGGTAGGTGCCTGAGCAATGTGGTCTTTGCCCTGTGACATTCTGCTAGTTCTGAGGTCCTCCTGCTGTTCCTGGTGTCTGTGCCTTCCATTAACTGTGTCCCTTTTCAGTACTGCTAATGCACAAGCACCAGTCTGTATCCATCCTGTTGCAACATCTTCTTCTACAGTCCAGTTGCTGCATTTGCTGCCACATCATCTGCACCTATCATGCTGCTGCCTCTTCCACGTCTGTCCAGCTACCACAACATTAGCTCCAATATTGTTGTCGCAACTGCAGCACCTACCTAGAGACTGTACCTTCCTGTGTCCTGTCGTCCTAGCTGCATATGCAACAGATACTGTGCTGGTCCCAAAAAGCTCAACCCCTGGAGTCATCTGTCGTGGTATCGAGACCCCTGGAGTTGCATTTGGCGGCTAACTACCAGCATAAACCTAACCCCTTAGGCTCAGCAGAAGACTCATTAGCTAATCAAGTTGCTCCTCCAGGTGGCGATCGGTGCCTTGGGCCAGTGGGTCCAATCCCATATGCTCACCCTGCGAGTGTTACACAGAGACTCTGATTACAGCAATGTGTCACTTTCTGGGCTGCTTAGTGTAATTTTGCTATAATCACTGATTTATCAGCAGGAGATTATCACTAGAGGACTGCTAAACCTGCTGTCATGTAGCCTTCCATATTCATGAGCTCTGTATAATTCAATCCCCACCATCGATTGACAGCTTTCTGTGAACTCTGTCCATGGGTAGAAAGATGCCAATCAGTGGTATCGGTGGCATTATACAGAGCTTAAAATTGAGAAAAATACTAGATCTGCAGCAGATGAACAGTGATTTTATCAAAATAACAGAAAGCAGCTTAGTAAGTGATACATTACTTTATTTGAGGTCTCTTCCCCTACATTATGCTGTTCTCAGATGGGGCAGCAACAACCTGTTGACAGATTCCCTTTAACCAATCAACACACTGAAGAAGTCACATAAATGCTTACAATGTTTTTAAAATATGCAAGAAAACTTTTGACCTAATACAAATAGGTTAAAGGATACATACACTTTGCCCTTTAACCTCTCCGGTCTCACCCAGTGACAACTTTTCTTCATGTCTTAGTGAATCACCAAATCTCACAATAGTTAATTATAAAAGTTGTACAAATTTCTAATTGCTCATTCTATTGTGTTCTATGTACTGTAACTTGCTGTTGTAAAAAGAAAGCCACCTTAGGATGCTTCATCAACATCAGTGTAAGTAAAAGCTCTTTAAGAGGTAATTCTATAATGTGATATGTATGTTTACTAGCTCTACTAGTGTTACAGTATGACTATCGGGGCTTCTTCAACCACCAAGGAACCCCCAACAAGCACCACCACAACTAAGGGTATATCGGGGGAAACAGTAAAAATGGTGAGCTCTGACAATAGGGAGAGGAGAGACCTCCTGCACTGCCTGGAGACTTTACCCTACACTCCCTATCATCCCTATACAGGTTCTTTTACCCCATCAGTGACCAGATCACTACAGTCCTTGCTAGCTCTTAAATTACCGCTCACTAGGGAGATGGAGTACTAGTCCCACACCAACTTCAACCAGCAGGACTACACCACAACAAGTGTTCAGGAGCAGCCTGGCTCCAGTGGCTCCAAGAGCAACCCTCCTCCTCTGTGGCTAGAAGAGGAATGGATATTCAATAACCAGCATCCTCCGCTTGAACATGGGACTATTTAAAGGTGATGGGTGTGGTTACCAACCTGATACTCATGAGAAGTAATCAGAAGCTGCTTGCAAGGCAAACTGACATTAACCCTTGGAACTCTACAAGAAAGTAATACACATTTAATATCCAGCATCTCAAAAGGAAAGTGAGACTCTGGACCCAAACCTGTCACTAGTCTAAATACGGAAGACAGTTGTTGACAACTAGCATTAAAATGTCAATACATCTCTAGTACTATTTGGAGGGACTCTGTCAGCAGGTCTTTGCTTGTTATACTGAAGGAAAATATTATAGGGCAGGAGAGCCTGATTGTAGGGATGTGTTACTTACTGGACTGTGTGTTGTAGCTTCAACAGTGTTCAGCGTTTTATCAGCACGAGATTATGACTAGAGGGCTACATTTCATGTACAACCTAGTCAGGCTAATCTGTGTAACCCCTTCTTTACACTGATTAGCAGCTTGCTGACAATGCACGGTGTACACAGGAAGCTGCCAGTCAGGGGTGTGAGTGGGGTTATACATCTACATCAGACAAGCAAGGATTATATCAAAACTGCACCATGCAGACCACTAAATGATATATCACTGGAATCAGGTTTTCTTGCCCTATATTATGCTGCTCTCAGATTATGAATATGCAGATGAAGTCCATGGAGCCTCGGTTAAGAGTCTACAACATGGACACCAGCCAGTTATCCCACCAGGGAAGGACCTAGCCCAGGGTATTAGTAGCCCTTAAGTCACTATCCAGCCCTTGCTCTCAGATTATGTAGCAAAAACCTTCTAAAAGATTCCATATGTGATTACATAACTTATGCTGGCTATAACATAACAGTGTGTGCTAAAGGCATTAGCAATTATGGTCATTGTTAATGCACGGCTTCTTGTTGATTGGCTATAAAACAGCAAGAATCACTTAATTTTTTTGTGTAAGCCCAGGTGTCGCGGACATCCGCTAAAAACTTAATCATTTTTTCAGCAGCGCATATGCGCTAGTCATCGCGGCTGCAGCTCAACGTGGTTCCTGGTTACCTGATGTTGATCGTGGTAACCAAGCCACACATCAAGCAGAATAATGACGACTTTAGCAGAGCGGACAGCGAAACGCTGCATGCAGCGGTAATCTGACCCTTGCCCATGGCTAGTTTCACACTGCAGTTTTTTCCCTGATCAGGTTCGATCAGGTTTGTGTGCCAAAACCAGGAGAGGAACCAGGAGAGGAACTTGCAGAGTAAAACTATAATTGAAAGATTGACACCTGTTCTGAGTTTTGGAGACACTCCGGATTTTGACACACAAACCTGTTCAAACCTGATCAGAGAAAAAACTGCAGTGTGAAACCAGCCTAAAGGAACATCTGAGCATCCAAAGACTAAGCTACTGGGAAAGTGTGACAGCCAGCACTGGATACATTAAAAGTGGGTCTTGTGATGCGAGTCACTAAAGTGATAACCAGTCCCAGAAGTGAAGAAAAAGACTACAATTACAGATAGTAATTATAATAATAATACTACTTACTGGTTAAGTAAAATGAGGTCAAACAATCCGAGGTCAGGTCTAGGAATGGGCGCAGTACAACAAGGGGTAGTCAGAGACGAAATCCAATTCACAAGCCTGGGTCAGGAAAACTAGAAAAACAAGGCAGTTTACAGGGAGCAGGCAAAAGGGTAATCAGGTCACTTGCAATTAATCAAAGTCAAGGTAAGGGAATAAAGTCAGACTTGGTCAGGCAACGAGCACAGAGAGATCAGTCTAACATAGGCAGCAGCAAGTGTATGAATAACACTGGATGGAGGAGCTAGCATGCTTAAGTAGGGGACTAATCAAGGGAAGTGAACACGGATGTTTGCAGTACAGACCCAGCACAACCAAAACAGACTGACAGCTTCCACACAATAGTAAGATAACAGACAAAGACAGTGTGGAGATCATGACAGGTCTGATGTAAGAATGATTGTTTTTTTTTGGGTCTGTGATGAAAATGAAGACACTTATTTTGAAGTTGGTATGATTTTAAATATTTGGGGTATTTGGAATGATGCTTTTACAAAATTAAAAAATACAACTAAGGCTGCTTTCACACTGAGTTAAAAAAAAAAAAAATGTTGCAGTAAAAAAAACGCATCTGCCGCACTTACCGCATAACAGCTGCACTTGCGGCACACTTGCAGCAAGCCCCATGCATTGTCTATGGGGCATGCGGTAAGTGTGCAGCAGCCGTGGCAAGTGCGGTTTCGGCGGTTGCGGCAGATGAGGCCGCGAAAAAAAATGCGCACGCTTACCGCAAGCCCCATAGACAATGCATGGGGCTTGCCGCAAGTGTGCCGCAAGTGCAGTCGTTGTGCGGTAAATGCGTCAGATGCGTTTTTTTACCGGAACCGCCGCATTTTTAAAAAAAAAAACCCAGTGTGAAAGCAGCCTAATACAGTTAATCTGTATGTTTGTCATCCTTAGTGATGGGCGAATCCTAAATTACTCGGAATCGCTTGACTCTAGCGAGTCCGAGCCCGGGACTCGCTACTCGTTGCGAGTCTAGCGAGTCCAATGTTAATGAATGGGGAAGCGAGTAATAGCGAGTAGTGTGAGATTTACAAATCGCAGATGTGTCTCGGAAGCTTCAGCCTGAAGCAATCCTAGTTTTGCCATTTATTTGCATTGGACTCGTTTACTTTGCAACTGTAATCGCTGGGAAACTCGCACAGATAAGAGTCCTGTCTGCTCAGTGTGCTGGCTGCCACAGCTCCAGGGTCCTAGAGCCCGCCTGCTGCCTGATGTAGCAGTGCTGAGATTGTTCTCAGTCTGCTCATTCCCTGTGCATAGACATCTATATCTATGCACAGGGATGAGCAGAGAGGACATCGCGTTTTGGACTGCGTCGGACGGAAGAGGATTTTTTAAATTAAAGATGGAGTCTCTAATGGCTTTTTTTTTTATTTCTAATAAAAATTTTTCTCTGTGTTGTGTTTTTTTTAAAACAATTTAATAGAAATTCATGGCGGTCATGTCTAATATTGGCGTGACCGCCATAAATTTCAGGCTTAGGGCCAGCTGATAATACAAAGCTGGCCCTAACCTCTATATTACCCAGCGTGCCACCGCCACCAGGGCCGCTGGAAGAGCGGGGTTCAGCGCCAGAGGATGGCGCTTCAATGAACGCGCCATCTTCTGGGGCGGCTGCAGGCTGCAATTTACAGCGGGGGGTGCCCAGAAAGCTTGGGCATCCCTGCGCTGCGGATTCCAGCCCCCAGCTGCTTAGCTGTACCTGGCTAGAAATAGAAATTGCGCGGAGCCCCACACATTTTTTTTAAATTATTTCATGAAATTCTGAGATTCTGACTCTGACTCTGAGACTCTGACTCTGAGACTCTGACTCTGAGACTCTGACTCTCTGAGATTCTGACTCTCTGAGACTCTGAGATTCTGACTCTGACTCTGAGACTCTGAGATTCTGACTCTGACTCTCTGAGATTCTGACTCTGACTCTCTGAGATTCTGACTCTGACTCTGACTCTCTGAGACTCTGAGATTCTGACTCTGACTCTGACTCTCTGAGATTCTGACTCTGACTCTGACTCTCTGAGATTCTGACTCTGACTCTGACTCTCTGAGATTCTGACTCTGACTCTGACTCTCTGAGATTCTGACTCTGACTCTCTGAGATTCTGACTCTGACTCTGAGACTCTGACTCTGAGATTCTGACTCTGAGACTCTGACTCTGAGACTCTGAGACTCTGACTCTGAGACTCTGACTCTGAGACTCTGAGACTCTGAAATTCATGAAATAATAAAAAAAAAATGCGTGGGGCTCCGCGCAATTTCTATGTCTAGCCAGGTACAGCTAAGCAGCTGGGGGCTAGAATCCGCAGCGCAGGGATGCCCAAGCTTTCTGAGCACCCCCCGCTGCAAATTGCAGGCCGCAGCCGCCCCAGAAGATGGCGCGTTCATTGAAGCGCCATCCTTTGGCGCTGAACCCCGCTCTTCCAGCGGTGGCACGCGGTGGCACGCTGGGTAATAAAGGGGTTAATACCAGCTTTGTTATACAAGCTGGTATTAAGCCTGAGATTCTTAATGTCAGGCCACGTTTGACCCAGCCACTAAGAATCTCCAATAAAGGGTTAAAAAAACACAGAGAAAAATTTTTATTTGAAATAAAAAAAAAGCCATTAGGGACTTCATCTTTAATTAAAAAAATCCTCTTCCGTCCGACGTAGTCCAAAACGCGATGTCCTCTCTGCTACATGCACAGGGAATGAGCAGACTGAGAACAATCTCAGCACTGCTACATCATGTCTGTGAGCAGGAGGGCTCTAGGACCCTGGAGCTGCACAGAGAAGACAGCAGGACTCGGCTCGCAATGTAACAGCAGTTACTTTGCGAGTTTCCCTGCTATCACTGGCACAGTAGCCGAGTCTAATGCAAACAATGGCAATCCTAGTTTTGTCAGCGTTTGCCAATGATTTGCATTGGACTCGTGCGAGTAAACGCTGGGAAACTCGCAGAGTACCGAGTCCTGCGAGTCCCTTACTACTCGCCGAGTAACGAGTCCTAGCGAGTAGATTCGCCCATCCCTAGTCATCCTCCATGTGTTCTAAACCTATTATAGTCTACTTGACCGATTTTACGCTTTTGCTACTTTCTCCTCTTTTTTCCAACAGCCATAACTTTTTTTCCCATCGGCATCGCCATGTATAAGAACTTTTTTTTGTCTTGGATGATTTGTAGTTCTAAATGGCATCATTCACTTTACTATACAGTTTACTGAAAAATAGGGCAATGGTGAAAACAATGCCACCATTATTTTTATGGTTTATTTTTACATTATTTATTGTGTGGTAGAAATGACCTGGTCAGTTGCTTCGCCAAGTCATTATGATTATGGCAAAATCTATTTTATATACATCTTTTAATTTTCAGTGCTTTTAAAATATTATTTTTAAAATAGCATTTTTGAAGTGTGACGCGAGTCACTACAGTTATAACTAGTCCCAGAAGTGGAGAGATAAGACTACAGATAGTATTATATTATAGTATTACTACTGGACAAGTAAAGGGGGGGTCAAACAATCCAAGGTCAGTTCCAGGAAATGGCACCGTACCACAGTGGTAGTCAGAGACGAAATCCAATTCACAAGCTGGAGTCAGGAAAACCAGAAAGACAAGACAGTTTACAGGGAGCAGGCAAAAGAGTAGTCAGGTCACAGGCAAATGGTGAAAGACCAGGGAAAGGAATAAAGTCAGGCTGATTCAGGCACAGAGGACAAAGGGATCAGTCTTACACAGGCAGCAACAAGTGTATGATTGACACTGGATGGAGGAGCTAGCATGCTTAAGTAGAGGACTAATCAAGGGAAGTGAACACAGATGATTGTGGCACAGACCCAGGACAACCAAAACAGAATGACAATTCCACACAATAGTAACATAACAGACAAGAACAGTGTGTAGATCATGACATGAAGTCCTTTTTATATTTCTGTTGACACAAATAATTTTTTTGGTGGTGGAAGCAGTAGGTTTTATTGGATTAAACAATTTTATATTTTGAACAATTAGACTTTTTCAGACATGGTGTTACAGAATTTACCGTACCTATTTTATATATGACAGACTGGCTTTTATAGAACTATATTTGGCAGAAGTTAAAATGTAAAATTACGAAGTAATCAACTTCTTTTATAATACAAAAAAATCCTCAATGCATGTTAAGAATATTTCAGGGCTCAGAGCAACCAAAGAAATATCTAGACTAGAACAGAACATTATAGGGTTGTTTCCACATGGCAACTCACAATTAAAAAGTCTAACTACAAAAAAGTGCAATGAAAATCAAAATATATGTAAAATTATGATGTTTACTTAAAAGTACACACATGTACAAACATATATATTATAGGAAATGTGTCATTTTTTCTATTAGATATACTGTATATTGCACATTTCCAAGCTTTTTTCTAATTATATTGTTTTTATTATTATTTTCTTACTGCATTTTCCAATCATAATATTTTTAATATATCTATTTACTTTACATGATTAAAGTTGTTAAATTGCTTTAATTAGACAGCATGAAAATAAGCCAGTTTGCAATTGATTGTTGTATCTGATGTCATTCTTCTGCATTGAGAGAATTTATCTTTAAGGGTGCACTCATATCAGCATATACTGTAGGGTCTAGGGTCGGCAAGTGCAATCTGATAAAAAATCGTGTTGCATTAACAACAACGTTAAACTATAGAACAAAGGCCATGTGTGAGTTTTTCTTCAGCGAGAAACAAGCTGAGGAACAAATTGCAGCATGCTGTGCATGGCAGCGTATCTTGCCGGAGATTTCCCTTTGCAAGTGAATGGGTGCAAAAAAAACTCGGACAGAGTTTTTAACATGGTCTTTCCCTTGCTGTAAAAAGTTAGAATTGATAGATTAATAGATAAATAGATACGGGACATAGAAGACAAATAGATAGATATAGATAGATAGAAGGATTAGATAGAGAGAGAGAAAGATAGATAGATAGATAGATATAGATAGATAGATAGATAGATAGATAGATACTGTAGATATATAGATTTTACCAGTCTCCTGATGCTTGCTTCCGGGCTACTCATTAAACTTCATGAAAATTCACTGCACTGAACTGCAATGGCCAATTACCGATGCTCACTCTCTATAACAATGTCTGTGATTGGCTTTTTGCACACATTCTGTGCCCCCACAATCTGTACTGCTGTCTGTGCTTGGTTATAATTACTATTATTATTAGAGATGGGCGAAACCTAAATTACTCGGACTCGCTAGACTCTAACGAGTCTGAGTCCAAGACTCGCTACTCGTTGCGAGTCTAGCGAGTCCAATGTTAATGAATGGGGAACGAGTATTGGCAGCTGGATATCCAGCAACGAGCAGGAGATTGATATATATGGTACCATTATATGTAAACCTATCTGTATATGAGTCTCTGCGTAGACACCAATGTACATATGTAAATGACGGGACATGTTTATAAGGGTCTGACAAACTGTAACACATGCAGACCGTTCCTCGCTATAAGCACTGAGCACTTTGTGATCACCCCCTGCCCTATCCTTGTTTTTGTCAATCCAAATAAATTTTGATACTTTGCATAATAATCAAGTCTATACTCCCTTTCTATGGTATGTACATCTCCAGTCTCTTCTAATCTTTTTTTAATTCTTTGTACTTGACGCTAAGACACATTAAAGGTGTCAGCCACCTCTGCAGTGGATCTGGTCTTCAGCCTCTTGATAATCAAGGCTTTGGTTGCTGGGTAGATTTTTGGCATGTTGTCAGAGCTCAAGTTGCAGTTCAAGTGAAGGTCTGGGGTGCTGGATTACTTTTTAGACACAGCGTCTAATTAACCGATCATTTACTGAGCACAGGTGAGGAGGTGAAATAGGATTGGGTGTATTATATGACCAAGCGACAAAACTTTTGTCTTGTTAAATTCTCACCATTCTTTGTTCATTAAATGATCAATATTTCAGCATTGATGACAATTTATTTTCTTAACCTAAACCAAATTTCGGAGGGTTTCAGCTTTCAAGAGGACCCTGCCCTTGCGGGCTTACATTTTACACGGCAATGGGGAGGGAAACAGTAGGTTGGGTCTGCTCTGGTGGTGGTGGAGCACCAGGTCCAGTGGTGGTGAGGTGGCACCGTGGTCATTGTAGGCTGTTCTGAAGAGTTGAGTTTTCAGGTTCCTCTTGAAGGTTCCGAGTGTAGGGGATAGTTGGATATTTTGAGGTGCAGAATTCCAGAGGATGGGGATGCTCGGGGAAAGTCTTGCAGGCGGTTAGATGAGGAACGCACAAATATGGAGGAAAGAAGGAGGTCTTGGGAGGATCAAAGTTGGATGATATAAGGAGATTAGTTCAGAGATATATGGGGGAGACAGATTGCAGATGTATTTTTAAGTCAATGTTAGTTTGAATTGGATACGCTGGGGAATTGGGAGCCAGTGGAGGGATTTGCAGAGGGGAGAAGTGGAAGAGCAGCGAGGACAGAGGTGGATTAGTTGGGCAGCAGAGTTCAGGACAGATTGGAGAGGTACAAGAGTGTTATCAGGGAGGCCACAGAGAAGGTGGTTGTAGTAGTCGACAAGGGAGATGATGAGGGCATGCACTAGTAGTTTAGCAGATTGAGGGTTGAGGAAGGGACAGATTCTGGAAATATTTTTGAGTTGGAGATGGCAGGAGGTGGCAAGAGCTTGGATGTGTGGCTTGAAGCTGAAGGCAGAGTCAAGGGTCACTCCGAGGCAGCTGACTTCATTTACAGGGCAAAGTGTGATGTAATTTATTGTGATAGATAGATAAGGTAAGGGAGCTGCACGATATGGGGGAAAGATGATGAGTTCAGTTTTGTCTACATTTAGTTTAAGGAAGTGAGAGGAGAAGGAGTATATGGCTGATAGACACTCTAGGATTCTGGACAGCAGAGAGGTGGCATCTGGACCGAGAGGTAGATCTGAGTTTTGTCAGCGTACAGGTGGTACTGGAATCCATTGGACTTTATGAGTTTTCCTAGGGCAAGAGTATAGATGTGTCACATTGCCATTGGACTCGGTGGCTGGTGTTCCTGCCTTGGCTGTTGGAAGGCACCGGATTCCTTCGGCTGATGGTGTTGGTGATAGGAGGGCCATGTCCTAATATGGACTTGCTCCTTCGACGTCTGCCTCTGTTGCTGGGCGCCACCGTGTTTCTCCTGTGGGTGATGTTGGTTGCAGAAGAGAGGGTCCTGTAGAGGTGTGTGATAGGCGCAGCCTGTGTTCTGTCAGAAGTGGGGTGGTTGGTGCCAGTCGTGCTGTGTCTGGTTCCATGGCCCTGATGGATGTTTTAAAAACGGGATCAATAAAAATAGAAAAGAGAATAGTAAATTGTCTCGTGACGCCACCTACAGTTCCCAATAAATAATACCGGCGCTGCTGCAGACCTCTGGGGATAATGATGAGGCTACAAGTGTTCCTGCGCCGGATGACTGAAGTCTCCCTCACTCTTCGGTGTTTTCTGCTGGGCCTAACTGAACCTGTGCAGACTCGGACTCCGGTGTCCGGATTGCTTCTTCTGGGGGGAACCGGACTGGTTCCTCTGCCCCCTCTCTAGCTTGCCTTGCTTCTGACCCTCACTTTGGGTCCCTCACACTGGCTAGGCTGTCCTCTCACACTGAACTCTTCTCTGAACTCTCTAGCTCCACCCACAAACCTGAGTTTTATAGGGGACCCTGTCTGATGTCAGCAAATGCGTCTCACGCCAGTCAGTAGATCTTCCCCTTCAGGGCTAGGGTGGAAGGTGTGGTATGTGAGTTCTCCTGATGTGGAAATTCATTTCTGCACCAACCAGATGTTTTTGTGGCTACTTAACCATAGGGTGCCATATTCCCCCCTGGTTAATTTCAGTACTCCTGGACTGAGAAATATTTTTCAAACAATATTTACAATAACAATTAATATAACTAAGTCTCAAAAAGCCAAAAATTTACAAAAAACAACAAAAATTGATGAAAACGGGTGACAGGAAGGAGCAGTCTCTACGGCGCTAGTCCATCTGCCGCAGGCTGTTAGATACTATTTACACCATGCTTGTGCCACATCCATTCCTGTGGCCAATGGTCCATATTTAATCAAAAGAAGTCCAAGAAAAATGTAAAATTTCTTACAAGAAAGTCTCTGTAGGCTCAATACTTGTTACAGTTACTGTATTCTTAGTTGCAATAAACATTCATATATAAATACAAAAACACTTACATTTTCCTATATTTCTCTATGGGCGTCTCTGCTTAGGAATCCTGGTTGCTACTTCCCAACCCCAGGAACTTGCTCTTCTCACTTCATGTTCATGGGGCTGAGTCCAGTTCCTCCACCCTTCTGTACACTACTATTTACAATCTGTTTACATAAGGACACCTATTCACCTTCTCTATTTTACACCCACTCTTGATACCTGGATGGGGGCTGGCCAAAATTACTACGGGTAGACCTATGTAGTTCAAGTGCATCATCTTGTCCATGTTGTACTTTGGTGTCTAATGTTAGTGTTCCACTAGTGTCTGAACTATGGGTTGACCTATGTGTTATAGGTAGACTGGGTAATTGTCTGAAACTCCTTAGTCTTAGAATGGGACTGGCAGGTCCACCGATTGCAGGATCCTCAGATTCTGCTATAATGGGTGGCACAAAGGCTACAGGGCTAACCACTTGAGCCACCGTTAGGAAAAGTAATTAGCAGCCTTTAATGCAGCAAGTGACTCTTCAATACAAGGTAATGGGTAAGCATCTTTATGTGTTATGCGATTTATTTACCTATAATCCACACACATCCTCATTGTGCCATCCTTCTATCTAACCCGGACCAGTGGAGCTGCCCAGTGGCTACAACTATCTCCAGTAACCCCAGCCTCCTTCATGTCCTGTAACATTTCCTTGACACGCTGATAGTGAGCTGGTGGTACAGGCCTATATCCCTCTTTGATGGGTGGATGATTTCCTGTGGGTATATGATGGTGTACCCCTTTTATCCTCCCAAAATCTAATGAATGCTTACTAAAGACCAGTTCATATTCCTGTCCTACCCTTTAAACTCTGTGTATTTGGTGAGAAGGAGTGGAATCAGTACCTACATGCAGGTCTTGACACCAGTCCTCCAGCTGTCCCTTGGAATTGTTGTCCTCCACCGAGTTTGGCGGGGTCCAATACCTGTATTGAGTTGTTGTTGAATAGCTTGGCAACGGTAGCATACCAGGGCAGTTTGGCTTCCTCTTCTCCACAATTTAAGACTCGTACGGGTACCCACCCCTTGCACACATCAACCACATCCTGGCTGTCAGTATTGTAGGTCTACTCTCTGACCACATGGGCTCGACCACTGCCTGGTAATCCCGCCCTCTGAGGCCTATCACTGCCTGACACCATATCATCATTTCACTTCTTGAGGGTAACACAATAAGGAACGGGTCTGTCACCCTTACATTGCCAATTTCACCACCGGTCAGGTTTACCTATTGTCTCTGCAAGAGGGCTCTGATTTCCTTCTGTAAGACCCTCTGCTGCCCGACACCAGCAGTTTCAGCAATCTGTTGAAGTAAAAACAACACTTCTCCAAGGCAATTTTCAATTACATTAGTACCCAATATCATTTGTGGATTTTTCTCATTAGGATCAGTTTCAACCACAATCAATCCCTGACCCTTTAGCTCCATCCTCCCCACTTTTATTGTTACCTCCCTGAACCCTATTTGATTCACTGGTAACCCATTAACACCATATATGGTGAGGTCCGAATCTGGACGGGTGAGCTTAGTATCGGCCCAAAATCTCTTATAAAGGATATGCGGGATGGTTGTCACCTGTGAGCCAGTGTCCAGTAATGCAGATGTGGGAATACCTTCCAGCATTATAAACACGATTGGCCGTCCTCCCACATACCTATCACGACAGTCAGATGGGCTGGGTCGTCTTATTCCTGGGGGTTGGCCCTTGGCTTCAGGGTTTGCTGGTTTAAAGTGCATGCCTGGCAAAGTGGCCCGCCTTATTGCAACAGCAGATGGGTTGTCATGATGAGTCATAGCGATTGCTGATCCTTCCTTGAAATGAAGGGGTCCTCCTTCCTCGGATCCACGGGACATCCTCTGGACTGTCGGCCAGCTGGATCTTTTCTGACAACTTGGGCTCCGGCTTGAGCTGCATGGCCTTTAAGATCACATCCTTCTCTGCTGGCTAGGGTTTCATGGCGGGAAAGATTTGGGTTAGGAACCATTTCATAAATGTCCTTCTGTGTATCCATCCTCGCTCTCCCCTAGTTAACTTGAGCCAGTCTCTCTGATAAGAAAAAGAAACAGTCAGCAGCTCCTCGGGCGGGGAGTTGAGCACTTCAGGTATTTTTGGATCGGGCCGCTGCGCTTCATTAGTACTTGGCAGAGCGAAGGGGTGGGGCTTATCTTTGCGCCCTTTTTCAACCTCTATCTGTGTTGCAGTCAATTTCTGTGGCGCAGCAATGGGGGCCCAATTTTTACTGTTCAATAAAGTCAATACACGGCCCATGGTACACGGTTTTACTGGGCACGGGATCCTGTTCGTGATGCCATTAGCTGTCCCTTCCTGGGGCCTTCGGGTACCCGGTTCCGGGCTCACTGTTCACGGTTGGGGTCTGTCACAGGCAGCCGATGGCCAGTTCCATGGCCTCGCTGGACGCTTTAAAAAGGGGATCAATAAAAATAGGAAAAAGAATTGTAAATTGTCTTGTGATGCCACCTACGGTTCCCGGTAAATAATACCGGCGCTGCTGCAGACCTGCCAGTTTGTAACGCTCCCCGTAGGTGGAGCAGGATCCCCGGGGCTGTGTTAAAGAAAAGGGATTTCACACAGGGAGATGAATCTTTGCAGATTTTACCTCACAATCTCTTTCACATCAGCAATATATGGCTCCTCATGTGCAGGCAAATAAAAGTGTGCCATAGTCTATAGTGAGAGCAGGACCTTGGATAGCAATGACTGTCACACACACACTGGGTCTTTTCTTTCTGTACCTTTACTGATGTTGTTAACAGGGTAAGTCCAGGGTACAGTTTGGGTGGTCAGGTGTCAGGTAGGATTTCCACATCCATGAGATATGAGGCCTCCTTATTGCTCTGTGTCTGTTAAAGTCCTGGGCTGTCTAAAACCTGGCCCTGACCTCTCTTGTGCTCCTTACTTGTATTGCAGGCGTTGAGAGCTTTTCAGTTGAGCACCGCCAACTCTGCTATGGCCCCTAGCTCTGTACATGGCCGTGCTACAAATGTTCCTGCACCGGATGACTGAAGTTCCCCTCGCTCTCCGGTGTTTTCTGCTGGGCCTAACTGAACCCGTGTAGACTCGGAATCCGGTGTCTGGGTTGCTTCTTCTTGGGTGAACTGGACAGGTTCCCCTGCTGCCTCTGTAGCTTGCCTTGCCTCCGACCCTCACTCTGGGTCCCTCACACTGACTAGGCTGTCCTCTTGCACTGAACTCTTCACTGAACTCTCTAGCTCCGCCCACAAACCAGGGGACCCTGTCTGACGTCAGCAAATGAGTCTCACGCCAGTCAGTAGGTCTTCTCCTTCAGGCCGGGAGTGGAAGGAGTGGTATGTGAGTTCTCCTGATGTGGAAATCCATTTCTGCACCATCCAGATATTTTTGTGGCTAATTAACCATAGGGTGCCAAAAATAACATCATACAGTACACAAATAGCATCTGTAAAGACTTCCGAAACAACATGACCAGTTAAAACAACACTGCCCAGTGAATAAACCAGAGAATCTGGCTTATTCAATTGCCTTTTCATAGATGCTGACACCAGGTATATGATTGAAGGTTGCAGATTTTTGTGTCCAAGTTATGCAATTTCCCCTTATTAAAGGAGATATCCAGGATAAAAAAAAATGTGCCCAAGCACTAATAGGCAGGTAGCTGCCACCTACCTGCCTGTTGTGCCCGGCACCAGTCACCGCTGGTCACCCCTGGCACAGAGCAGTCTCAGGCCACTCCTGCCGGGGACAGCATAGCGGGATAAAGACAGAGCAGAGGCGGCTTTACCACTCTGCGGAAGTGGGCGCATAGCCGGTGTCACGTTGTTTAACAGCCAGCTCCTCGCTACCCGATTGGGGGAGAAGGCTGTCAATCAGCATGATGTCGGCTATGGGTCTGTCTACTGAGGGTATAACCTGCCTCCCTAGGTAGTCGTGATGTCAGTGGAAGCTGAAAAATCACTGACAGGAGCAGTCTGAGACCATTCTGGTCAGTGGTGAACGGTGCCAGGCACAACAGGCAGATAGGTACCAGCTACCTGCCTGTTTTTTTATCCCAGATAACCCCTTTAGTGTCAAGCAATGCAAATTTACACACTGCACACCTCTTAGCCAGCCTTAGCAATAGTAGTGTGGTGGAAATATAAGAAAGTGAAGCAATGTTTTAAAAGAAGCAGTTTGTAGCTGTATGGTTTTTGTATGTTGCCCTATGGTAGAAGAGTTGGGCAACTACTCAATTTTCCTAGGGCTTTTAATTCTCTTTACTGGCAGTTTCTAAATGAAACATATTTACTATAGTAAAACTGATATGTTTAATTCTATCGAATCTCAATCAGTATCTGTGCTGATGGGCATCTGCTTATTCATTGTAACAGTGCTGGTGTTGCTTCTATCACTTCTGAGTGACCAGCAGAAATCTGGTTACAGTGAGTGCTGCTGCTATGTGGCCACTGGAGCGCTTTCCATGGCAGCTCGTAACACCAGCAAGATTCTGTAGCAAACAGTATTTTAGGAAAAAACAAAAATATTAATTCAAAGTCCAGAAAAGGCATAGAATGGCATCACCATGGGAAACTTTTCAAGCAGACATACTGTTTCTTCAGATCTCAAACTTGCTTAATGATGAAGACCAGGAACGCGCACAGCTGAAGATTGCAGCAGCGGGTAAGTCAGATAAAAGAGAAAACAGAGGTTCCAGCAGCACTTGTCTGGGTAAAAGCTTCTTCGTTATTTAACATATCAGTTAAAAAGAGCATGGCATGCCAACACAGTGGTGTTGAGCTGCGAGGTACAAGCTAGGAAGATGGCTGTTTCTCATAATTATGCTTCGGTCACATTCAGTGGCATAACTAGAGTCTGATGGGCGCCGGTGCGAAATTTAGACCTGCTAATCCACCCCGTGCACAGGTTGGTCAGATATATGGGCCCTGTGTAACGTTCTAAATTCTATTAAGACTCACAAATTGACCCCTCTCCCCTTTCATTATGTATTAATGTCTCTCATCCTGCTATATATGGTCCTCCTCCTGGAATATGGCCCTTATCGTGGTATATATGTTCTTCATCCTGGTATATATGATATTCCTCCTCCCGCCACCATAGTCCTCCAATTAATATAATACATCCCCATATTCCTCCATATATTATAATGCATCCCATAGTTCCCCACTCATAATGTAGCCCCCATAGTTATCCAATTATTATAATGCATCCCATTATCCTCCATATAGTATAATACAGGCTCACAATCCTCTATATAGAATAATGCAGTCTCACAGCCCTCCATATAGTATAATGCAGCCTAATAGTCCTCCATATAGTGTAATGCAGCCTCATAACTCTCCATATAGTGCAGTCTCATATCTCTGTATATAGAGCATCCTCATATTCTCTCCATATAGTGCAGCCTCATATTCTCTCCATATAGTGAATCCTTATAATTTCTCCATATAGTGCAGCCTCATATCCTCTCCATATAGTGCAGCCTCATATTCTCTCCAAATAGTGCAGCCTCATATAGTGCAGCTTCATATCTCTCCATATACTAGAATGCACCCCCTCCTCCCCCCATAATCCTCTGGCCACTATGTACTCATTTATTTAAAAAAAAAAAATCTGTACTTATGTCACCCGATTCCCTCGCTGCTTCGGTCTTGTTGCAAAAAATGTAAGACTCAGGAGGAGGAGGCGTTGCTTGTTTGCGTTACACTGTGAAATGCATGAAGCAGGAACTGCCACCTTCTCCTACTGTGGAGGAGACAGCACCAGCCTACCAAATGCTTTCCGCAGTGGAATGCACATGGAAAGCCAGGCAGTGGTAAAAGGAAGTGAGGGGCGGGGTGGAGGTGGCAGCAGCAGGAAGTAGGATGCTCATCCATGGGAGGCAGGAGCTGGTATCGGCGGGCACTGGGGACGGCGGGCGGAGCAGGCTACTTTATGTCCGGGCCCCATTGCAACCGTGATCCGTGCGACCTCGATTGTACGCCCCTTTTCACACTAGTCACACTGCCACCATGCAGCTCCAGGCCCCCCTCACTTGCTGCCACTAATCACACTGACACCATGCTGTCCTGGTGCCCTCCTCACCTGTTGCCACTGGTCACACTGCGACGATGCTGCCACGGGCCTCCTCACCTTCTTTCGCTGAAATATCTTCTTCCTCATATCCTAAAATCTGCAGAGCAGAAGCCAGGAATTGGATGATCACAGTCAGCGTTGAGAGCCAGAACTGACACACAATGGCTGGAGAGGACTGAGCCAGCATTGCTGATTGTAGTGAAACTGAAAGTTGAAGCAGCTTACTCTTGTCTCACACTCACAGACAGGAGCTGGCTGATACGTTGCATGGCAGAGTGGGCCCCCAACCCCTGTGGGCCCCATCACAACTGCGACCTCTCTGACCTCGGTACTTACCCCCCTGAGTGCAGAGATGACTGGAATATCCGCATCGAGGTGAAGGTGATTGTTGTCTATAAAACTGTAATACAACCATCTGATGGTGCTGAATAGAGGATATGATTGAAGCGGGCGAGTCAGTACATAGGTGATAGCATTTGAATTCACTCAAAGTGCCAGAGGGTGTAAAGGCCTTGATTTCCCATCACCAGAGTCACGGACTCAGTCGCACAGAGGATGTAAAGTGGGAAGGAGCCATGCTGCATTTTGAAATCCTGTGATTTGTAAATGGATGTTGTGCTCCTTCAGGTTTGGTTACAGATTGCAAATCGCCTCTGTGACTGTTCTGTGAGTAAATCAGCTGCCCATAACTATAATGTACTATTGCTGACATTCTAAGGCTAGGGTCACACATGCGTTTTTATTTTGAAATCCTGATCCGGTTTTGAGCTTTTAAAAAGCTCAAAACCGGAGCAGGAAACGCTCCTCATAGGAGCCCATTATGGTAACCGGGTTGCTTTACAAGCAATCCGGTTACCGGCTCCGGATTTGCAGCCTGCGTGAAAAATCATGCATGCTGCAGTTTTCAGAGTGGTTCTCTGACCCGCAATGCGGTAACCACATTGCTCAGGAAGTGTAATCCTGAGCAATGCGATTACCGTATAGTTTGTTCATCCCTACTGCTGCAGGGTTGAACAAACTGTTAACAGTTGAATAAAAGATTAAATATTAATAATAATTGTGGGAAACATGTCTCTAGGGGGTGCCCACTCCCTAGAGACATGCTGCCCACTCAGGACGGCATGTCATGTGTTAATAACTCCTGTACACTAAGCTTGTCGGCTCTGTACAATTTTCTCAATGAAGCCGCCTGCTCCTCTGACAGCTGCGCATATACTATACATAATGTACGTATAGTATGTGAACTGTCCGAGGAACTGTAGGCATTTACAGTAGATCTATGGTGCTGCGCTCCCCTTAGATCTACTGTAAATGCCTATAGTACATCGGACAGCGGCACATACTATACATACATTACGTATAGCATGCGCGCAGCTGTCAGAGGAGCAAGCGGCTTCATTGAGAAAATTGTACAGAGCCGACAGGAGCCGGCTTACTGTACAGGAGTTATTAACACATTACATGCCCACCTGAGTAGGCAGCATGTCTCTAGGGGGTGGGCACCCCCTAGAGACATGATGGCCACAATTATTATTAATATTTTAGCTTTTTGTACAGTGATAACAGTTTTCTCATCCCTGCGGCAGCAGCGATGAGCAAACTGTATGGTAACTGGATTGCTCCGGTATACACATCCGGAGCTATCCGGTTACCGGATAGCGGCTTCAGCCACACATTTTGCTTGCAAAATGTGTGGGAAGCCAATTGCATTCACCACATCCGGATCTGGATCATTTACAGTAGATCTATGGGCAGCGCTGCCCATAGATCTTACTGTATAAGCCTTCAGGACCTCGAACAGCATACATACTATAGCAATAGCTATAGTATGCGCGCTGCTCTCAGAGGAGCCCAGCGCCTTCATTGATAAAACTGTACAGCAGTTGACAGGAGCCGGCTGCTTTTCATAAGTGAATAAAGCATTATATGCCCTCCTGAGTGGGTGGGAGGTCTCTAGTGGGAGTGGGCACCCCCTAGAGACATTATAGCAACATTTAATAATATAAGTAAAAGTTACAAAACACAGAACACTTTGCTTATCCCGACGGCAGCCGGGATATGCAAATATATGCGGTAACCGCATTGCTCAGGATTGCACATCCTGAGCAATCCGGTTCCCGCATTGCGGATGTTACAACCACTCCGAAAATTGCAGCCTGCATGATTTTTCACGCAGGCTGCAGAGTCGGAGGCAGTATCTGGATTGCTTGTGAAGCAATCCGGTTTTTATCATAGGCTCCTATGAGGAGCGTTTCCTGATCCGGTTTTGAGCTTTTTAAAAGCTCAAAACCGGATCAGGTTTTTTTTAAAAAAAACGTATGTGTGACCCTAGCCTTACTGAGCTCCCTGCTGTCATTTTGACAAAATAACTATTTTCTTTGCTATATACTTATTATTATATATTTATATAGCACCATTGTTTCCATGTTGCTTTACATAGGTAAGGGCAGACGAGAACAAGAACATAAAAAATAATGACAATTAAATCTTACAGGTACAGTAGGGCAGAGATCCTGTCTCCTGTCCTCGAGAGCTCAAAGTCTATAGGGGATGGGTGGGAGACAGTAGGAGGGGGAGAGGTGGGGGTGAGGTAGTGCAGCGGATTAGGTCTCAGGTGTGGGTTGTAGGCTTGAAGAAAGAGGTGGGTCTTCAGGTTTTTATTGAATATTCCCAGGGTAGGGGAGTGTCTGATGTGGTGTGGGAGAGAGTTCCTGAGTATGGCAGATGCACGAGAGAAGTCTTGTATACGGTTGTGGGAGGTGGAGACGCAGAGGGAAGAGAGGTAGAGCTTTTGAGAGGAGCGCAGATTGCATGAGGGGAGGTATCGGGAGACCAAGTCGGAAATGTATGGAGGGGACAGGTTGTGGATGGCTTTGTAAGTCAGGGTTAGAATTTTGAACTGAGATTTCTGGAAAGTGGGGAGACAGGAAGGGCTTGGCAGAGGGGAAAGACAG
Organism: Allobates femoralis; assembly: GCA_033576535.1. Taxonomy (NCBI): domain Eukaryota; kingdom Metazoa; phylum Chordata; class Amphibia; order Anura; family Aromobatidae; genus Allobates; species Allobates femoralis. Next base: position 570,097,872 of record JARQOC010000004.1, on the reverse strand, counting down.
GGGAGTAGTGGAGCGACAGGTGGATGAGTTGGGCAGCGGAATTGAGGATGGTTCAGAGAGGTGCAAGGGAGGTTGTGGGGAGGTTGGTGAGAAGGAGGTTGCAGTAGTCGAGGCGGGAGATGATGAGGGCATGGAAAAGTGTTTTGGCAGTGTTATGGTCAATGAAGGAGCGGATTCAGGTAATGTTTTTGAGCTGGAGTCGGCAGTCGGTGGCGAGGGCTTGGATGTGGGGCTTGAAGGAGAGGGAAGAGTTGAGGATTACCCCGAGGCACTTGGCGTGGGGGAGAGTGTGCAGTCATTGACAGAGATGGATAGGTCGGGTAGGGGGGAAGAGTGACTTGGGGGGAAGACGATGAACTCTGTTTTTTCCATGTTGAGCTTGAGGAAGCGAGCGGAGAAAAAGGATGAGATGGCAGACAGGCATTGCGGAATTTTGGATAGTAGGCAGGTGATGTCAGGGCCAGACAGGTAGAGCTGGGTGTCATCAGCGTAGAGGTGGTATTAAAGGCCATGGGACTCGATGAGTTGGCCTAGGCCGAGGGTGTAGATGGAGAAGAGTAGTGGCCCCAGGACCGAGCCTTGGGGAACTCCAACAGATAGGGGGTAGGGCGAGGAGGAGGTGATGGAATGGGTGACGCTGAAGGTCTGGTCTGTTAGGTAAGAGGAGATCCAGAAGAGGGCTAGGTCAGTGATGCCAAGAGATTCTAGAATTTGAAGTAGGAGGGAGTGGTCGACTGTGTCGAAGACATCAGAAATGTCGAGCAGGAGGAGGACGGAGTAGTGTCGCTTGCTCTTGGCGGTCAGTAGGTCATTGGTGACTTTGGTTAGGGCTGTTTCGGTGGAATGGTGGGGTCGGAAACCGGATTGTAGGCGGTCGAAGAGGGAGTTGCAGGAGAGATAAGAAGACAGTTCGGAATAGACATGTTGCTCAAGCAATTTTGAGGCGAAGGGGAGGAGAGATATGGGACGATAGTTGGAGACTGCTACAGGGTCGAGGGAGGGTTTTTTGAGGATGGGTATGATTAGGGTGTGTTTGAAGGATGAGGGGAAGACCCCGGTATTAAGTGATATGTTGAAGAGATAAGTTAGGGCAGGGATGAGGACTGTGTGAGGTTAGGGATGAGATGGGAGGGGAGAGAGTCAAGGGCATAAGTGGTGAGATGTGATCGTGATAGAAGGGAGGAGAGGTGATCTTCTGTCATGGAGGAGAAGCTACATTTGGACGAAGGGGGTTGTGTGATAGAGGGGGAAGGGGGAGGGGATTGTGGACTGAAGTTTTCTCTGATTTTGTCGATCTTTTGTTTGAAAAAGATGGCAGAGATGAGAAGAGAGGGAGAGGGTGCTGGGGGGACGGAGTAGAGCATTAAAGTTATGAATAATTGCTTGGGATTGTGGGAGAGGGTGGTTATGAGAGAAGAGAAGTCGGCTTGTTTTGCGGCAGTGAGTGCAGTCTTAAAGTCGATGATTGACTGTTTGTACAAGGCGAAGTGTTCTGTGGAGTGGGATTTGTTCCATCTCCTCTCAGCCACCCTAGACGTCCATTGAAGTTTTTTAGTGTGGGTGGTGAGCCAGGGTTGTCTGTGTGCGTGAGTTTTGTTGCATGAGAGGGGGCGGCCTGGTCGAGGGCTGTGGCGAGAGAGGTGTTATAGAGGGTGACGGCTGCATCAGCGTCTTGAGAGGAAGCCAAGTCAGAGAGAGGGAGGAGGGACTTGGAGAGTGAGTGGAAGTCAATGAGTTTGCGGTTTCTTCGGGGGTGAGGGAGTTTCCAGAGAGGGGGAAGCGTGGTAGGGGGAAAAGGGAGGATAAGGTCAGCAGGTTATGGTCGGATAGGAGGAGGGGTGAGTTTGCGAGGTCGGCGAAGGAACAGAGGCGGGTGAAGACGAGGTCCAGTGTGTGGCCGTCATTGCGTGTAGCAGAGGAGGACCATTGGGAGAGGCCGAAGGAGGAGGTTAGAGAAAGGAGTCTAGAGGCAACGGTGTGGGGGGTGTCAATGGGGATGTTGAAGTCGCCCATGATGATGGTGGGGATGCTTAGATGGTGGTGATACTTAGCAGTTCATAAATATGTCAGTCTACGTGAGCACTCCTCTAATGCTAACCTCCAGCTGATTTAACAGTGATTTTATCAAAACTATACTGAGCAGCCTAGAGAGTGATACATTGCTGGGAATCAGGATCTCTGTCTCTACATTACGTTGCTCTTAGATGAGATGGCAAAAACCTGGTGAATGAGTCCCATTAATGAATGGTGACTCATGATTCATGAGGGTGGATGAACCTAAATTACATTATCATGAGAATCCAAATGAAAGAAACTTTTTAATAGTTGGTACTGTATATTGCTACACACGTTATGTTTAATAAAAACTCTTTTGTCAGTGACAACCACAACAACTTTGGGTTGTCTGAAAATGATCCAAGGCTTTCTGGTGCATTATACAAGACTCGCCCTTATTATTTACTGTTTTTCCCAACAGTTTGACACTTGGCGTATGACAAGATAATACATGCTAATAGAACTTCATTAAAGTAACTTTTGAATTTAAATCTGCCTCTGTCATTTCTTCTTTCCGCTGGCACAAACATTTCCTGCAAAGGTTTCACATGAAGAACGAGACTGTTGAATTAATTTATACCTTTCAAATTCCTGACAATTGTAGTGTTGCTTTGTTCTATATTCCGGCTGTCAGCGTTATTTCAGCCGACTATTAACATTAAAATATTAAACAAACTTGTACGTTATTGCTGAGGTCTGGTGATATCTTTAATAAAACAACGTTGTAAATTGTTTTTCTACCATTATTGCATTAATTGATATTCACAACTTTGCTTGGAATAACTCAAATGTTCATTTCCAAGTCAGAAAGCTATGAAGGCATCGTCATAAACATTGTCTTGCTGTCTTGGTTCTTGTCAAGCCTTTTTGCACTTTCCATTTTTAAGATATTCTGAAAGTATAGTACAAGCATTTAATTCGGCAAGAGCGGAACAAGCTGCCTGTCTATGCTAAACTTCTAGCAGGTCAAGAGAGGAATTCTTTTTCAGACATGTTAAGGGTCTGTTCCTGATAGAGCTTCCCTATGTGTTTCAATAGGCAATATCCTCAGGGTATTTCGGCACATAGGCCCAGGAAACAGTAAAGAGATCCAGCACGTTTAGGGTATGTGCGCACTGGGCGGGTTTTCGGCGGTTTACCTGTGTAAACCGCCGTTTTGCATACATTAGTTTTATTTAAATTTATGTTAATCCAAACCGGCGTTTGGATTAACATTGAAACTAATGTAACCCGCCCAAGGCTGTGCACATACCGGCGGTTACCCAGCGTCATCCGTTGCTAACCCGCAGGTTTCCCAGCGGGTTAGCAAAGAATGACCAAGTTCTAAAAACCGGCCGGTTCTGCAGCGGCTGCAAGCAGAATCATGTGCTGCTTCCAGCCGCTGCAGAATCGCCGCCGAGAACCCGCTGGGCAGCCGCCGGATACCGCCCGGCTCCCGCAGCTCATACCCGCCAAGAAGCCGGTGCACGGCGCCGGAGCTTCCTGGCGGGTCCCGCCAGCAGCCGCCGACCGACCCGCCGGGTAATGTGCACTTACCCTTAGGTAGAAAAACTCAGCTTTATTCCAACATAACTTTAAAAACCTGGTAGACAGGGTATATGGCGATAAGACAAGGTAAACCCATGTCCTCGAATTATGATAACCTTAGTTTTGCAGGTTTTTGGTTGGATTCTTCCGTTCACGAAAAAGACAGGTGAGCAGGATACCGGGTTATTATATCTATTTTGGCAGCATGGCTTTAGATGCTGGGTGAGCAGAGATGGCATCTAGTGAGGCCCTAGTTGTCATGCTCTATTAAAACCTAACCCCTTATAAGGCTACAGGACCCCCCCAAAGCCTACCTATCTAAAGGAAACATTTCAGCTAATTCGAGCTGCCCAAGCCATGGTGGGCACCATGGATAACAACATGGCTGCACATTTACAGTCAGATAATTTTCTCTGAAATACTTCTGTGTTTCAAAAAATATATAGCTAGAGGAGACAGGTGAGAAATATAGGAGTAGAACCAGGACTTGTCTTTGACTATGGCCAATATCCCTGGCCAATATCTTAAATATCTACTAGTGGACTCCTTATCATTGATGTGCATCTACTATAAGAGCTGATAGTTCCGGATGGGTGCTGCGAGACAATTTGTATATTGACTTCCATTTGATCCCTGGCCAGGCATTTCCAGCACTTGTAAAGGTGATGGACAGGTCTCTACCATAGCAAGAGACCTGTCAATCACATCTAGCAGCAGCGGGAATAGCCGGCCGGGGATAGCACTGAACCAGTCTCATCTGCGGCTTTGGTCCTTTTCCCTGTAACACTGAATCATTTCAGGGACAAATATACCTTGTAGCAAATGTGTAGCCAGACTTTGATTCATGCTGCCTGCGGTTTGGACAAAATGAATCAGCTGACAGCTTCCTTTTAAAGGACAATTTTATGAAGCCATGTGCTTGCCTATTTAGAAGGAGCAGCCATGGAAATAGCTAGATTGGGTCTTGAATGTCATACGGTAGGAGTTATCTACTAGGCACAATGCCTTGGCCAGGATATTTAGATACAGGACTAGGCCAGTTTATTCAAGCTTTGACCGAGATGTTAGAAGTCTACCTGCGGGTCCAGCAGCACCAAGGGTTGTTGATAAAATGGTCATATCGCCAATCTATAATTCTTGTATACTACAGCAGGTGAGTAATAGTGAACTGTCACCTAGGTGTATTACAACATGTTCTTCAACATATACTAATGCTACAGTTTTGTGAGTACAAATGATTGATGTATTTAGACAAGACGTCATTGCATACACTGGCTGTTTATTGTATATTGGGCCACCTTGTATTAAGGCTGACAATAATAATCAAATAATCAAAACATACCGTATATACTCGTGTATAAGCCGACCCGTGTATAAGCCGACCCCCCTACTTTTGCCCCCAAAACCTGGGAAATCCTATTGACTCGTGTATAAGCCGAGGGTGGACCCCAGCACAGGTGTACAGCCCCCAGCAGTGTGGTATACAGGCCCCCCAATGGTAGTATACAGCAGCCTCCCAAGTGGCATATACAGGCCCCAGTAGTATATACAGCAACCCCAGTGGTATACAGCAGCCTCCCCAGTGGTATATACAGACCCCACCAGTATATACAGCAGCCCCAGTGGTATATACAGCAGCCCCAGTGGTATATACAGCAGCCCCAGTGGTATATACATCAGCCCCAGTGGTATACAGGCCTCAGCAGTATATACAGCAGCCCCCAGGGGTTATACAGCAGCCCCCAGGGTTATACAGCACCCCCCAGGGGTTATACAGCGGCCCCCAGGGGTACCCAGCGGCCCCCTGGGGGTACCCAGCACCCTCAAGGGGTACCCAGCAGCCCCCTGGGGGTACCAACATCCCCCTGGGGGTACCAACAGCCCCCAGGGGGTACCCAGCAGCCCCCAGGGGGTACCCAGCAGCCCCCAGGGGGTACCAACAGCCCCCAGGGGGTACCCAGCAGCCCCCAGGGGGTACCAACAGCCCCCAGGGGGTACCCAGCAGCCCCCAAAAGCTGGCACTGTCCCCCCTTGTAAGGGCCCCCCCCCACTGCTTATACATTACCATCCCGATGTTCTGATCGGCGCCGCTCCTCGGTGCTTCTTCTTCATCCTCCCATCCTCGCTGGCTGCATCCGGGATCTCCGGCCGTCGCGCGATGACGTCATATGCCTGCGACGGCCGGAGATCCCGGATGCAGCCAGCGAGGACGGGAGGATGAAGAAGGAGCACCGAGGAGCGGCGCCGATCAGAACACCGGGATGGTAATGTATAAGCAGCAGGGGGGGGCCCTTACAAGGGGGACAGTGCCAGCTTTTGGGGGGCTATATGCACTGCTTCCCCCTGCCGCTGATTGACAGGGGGAAGCAGTGCATATATAATGAGCGGCCCCACGTGACGGGGCCGCTCATACAGCAGCCTCCCCCCGCCTCCTCCAGCCTCCACAGCCCCCACCACAGCAGCCTACCGTATAGACCCGTGTAGAAGCCGAGGGGGGACTTTTCAGCCCAAATTTTGGGCTGAAAAACTCGGCTTATACACGAGTATATACGGTACATATATTAGGGATGGCATTAAGGGTGGGATGGTAAACTGGGCAATTGTCAAGTGCCTCCACTCCCTTGGGGGCCCCCATGGTTTACATCAGCAGCAAATCTGATGAAAGCATTAAAATGATTAAAAAAAAAACATTAAAAAGTCTGATCTATCAAAATATAAAGAAAATTTATCTGATTGGTAAACAAAGCGATGAAAAAATTAAAACAACAAAAGTAAATTTTTTTGGTCCCTGCAACATTGCAATAAAATCCAATAATTGGCTGTCATAACTTTGTATGTGCCCTAAAATGGTGTGAGTAAAAAAGGAAATATAAGCCCTCACATAGCCCCGTATCCCAAATATTTTTAAAGTTACACATTTTAGAGAATGCTGACAAATAACACTTTTAAAATAAAATTAAAAAAACTAAACATGTTTTGGTATCTACACATTCAAACTGACCCGAGTAATCACCTTGTGAAGATAGCTTTACCATATAGTTACCATGGTAAATTGAAAAACTTCAAAAACCATTGCAGAATTGCACTTTTTCTGCAATTTCAAGGCAGTTAGAAATTGTTTTCCAGTTCTCCACTATACTATGTGGCAGAATGAATTGTTTCTAAGAAAGTTATAACTCATCCTACAAAAACAAGCTCTCATCCAGCTATAGGGACGGAAAAAAAAAACAGCTATGGCTCTCAGAGAAAGAGGGAAAAAAACAAAAAAATGAAACATCCGGTCTGAAAGTGTTAAAATCCTTGCAATAGCCATATAATAGCAGCCAAGAGCACCCTGCAGGCTCCATTCTTTGGATGTACAGGGTGAGTCATTTATATGGATACACCTAAATAAAATGGGAATGGTTGGTGATATCAACTTCCTGTTTGTGGCACATTAGTATATGGGAGGGGGAAAAATTTTTCAGATGGGTGGTGACCATGGTGGCCATTTTGAATTCGGCTACATGATTCAGTTATCCAGTGGCATTGAGTTTTCCATTGATGAAGAATGGCCCCAATATCTTTGTACCCCATATACTACACCATACCATCAATTTTGGTATTCCAACAGTCTTGGAGGGATCTATCCACTGTGGGTTAGTGTTAGACGAATAGCAGTGGTTTTGTTTGTTAACTTCACCATTCACAAAAACGTTTTCCTCATCACTCATCTGAAGGCATTTGTCTATGCTGTGAAGATACGAGATGTGCAGCATCTGAATCAACAGATACTGGAAGCCTGTGCTAGCATTGATTCTGCGGTGTTGCTATCAGTGTGTCAAGAGTGGGAGAAGAGGGTTGGATTGACAATCCAACACAATGGGCAGCACTTTGAACACATTTTAGTGTTCAGTGTCATAAACTTGGGGCTCAAGATTTTTACTACCAACTTAAAAATGTGTTAAAAAGGTTCTTTATTAGTTTCCTTCAAAAATGGTCTGTTGGACCAACATGCACATAAACAAACAACAAATAAAACAAACAGTTGTGGGGTTGCAAAGGCATACAGACAAGTTCTTATATCTGCCCCTATTTACCGTTTCTACTTGACAATGGAGGTATTTTACGCCCTAAGGTTAGTGGTGGCCCCACTCAACGGTGGCTTTCCCTAAGTCTAACCTTATGGGTGACCAGGGTAAACAGTAAATATAAATGTATTTGTATCATGGGCTGGTATTCCAAAGGCTGAACTTAACTAATGGTGGAGTCAATGATCTGGCAGTCTCGGAGGTGTCTGTGCACGACAGCAGATTGCAATCCCCAAATTGGAACTAGGATAACTTCTCCAGGCTTAACGCGCTTCACCTTGTCTTATAACACAATGCTCATCAGAAGAGGGAGACGGCATATAGGTTTGCCTACAAGCAGGGAGATTAACAGAGTCTAGTTAATACACTTTCCAAAAACCCACAATCAGAGAGTTTTTTAATTTATCACTCCCAGAGAGGTAGGTTACGGTTATACACCTTGTATTGCATAATAGCTCATTGTAATGGCTGCACAATGCAGAAAAAATGTTTTTTATTATTACAGTCATACCTGCCACATAATTCTCAAGGGAAACTTTAATAATGGGTAGCCTCCGGAGACTTCAGCTAATAAGGTATGCCAGGGATGCAGATACTAAAAAGCACATTAAATAGATGTATAGGTAAAAAAATATCATCACGTCAAAGTGATGATCTGAATAAACGTGCTAATGTCTTACCAGAAAAACCTTCAGGCGACTGTTCAAAATAGACGTCCACCACAGTAATAGACCATGCCTGTTTTTCCAATCTTCATCTGCATCAAAAAATATTCGAGTCACTCTAAACAGAAAAGCCACGTCAAAGTCAGTGTAGCAAAAGCTACCAATAAATAAATAATTAATAAGGAGCTTACTGGAGGGATCACAGATTAATGATTGTTGTTATATCCAGGCTTTGGATATTCAGTCTCAAGGTATAAAAGTCCAGCTACAATGGCTACAATCAATAGACTACCATTAGTAACATAAGTATAGACAAAAGTGTATAATAAACAGAGTATTCTGCAAAACCTAATCTGTCCAGCGGTGCTGTGAATGGCAAGGGTCCTGGGTGGGATGCAGGGAATGTGTGCAGAGAGCTCCTTTTTATGTGCCCTTAATGATTGCCACCGCAAATTGCCGGTGATCGGCGTTAGTGCGTCATTTCCGGGTTGCGCATGTGACGTAAGCAGATACACGTCATCGCAGACCCGATGCATTCCACCACCCCAGAAGACTGGTGGAACGCATGGTACCGCGCATGTGCGGAACAACCTTTATGTACCCACCGCCCAATGTCGCTGCTTATACACTTATGCAGCAGGGAATTGTGCCCCAGAGAACTAAGTGGAGCGCACCTCATCGTCCAGTATCAAGGGTATTATCCATATTAACTTTAGAATGATTGGGGGCATAACAGCTTATGGCAATATAGGAGGGATACAAAGGTGGATGTTTTGAAAAGTGACAATTAAGGCACCTTTTTAAGGGGTCAGGCAAGGATAGGAGGAATACATGTGGCAGGATGAGTGCAAGTGGGTTTTCTAGGGAAACAAAAACAAAGACGGAATGGGTTAACAAAGCTAAATCACATAAAATAAACATACATGTAACATTATGTACGAGAGTCCTGGGTGGAGTGCACAAGCACACAATTGTTTTTCTTATGAAATTCTTAATATATTTGATGTGTCACATGACCCTCTTCCCATCAAAAAAAATAAAATGGGATCCAAAATGTCCAACTTCAAAATGGCCACCATGGTCACCACCCTTCTGGAAAAGTTTTCCCCATTCCATATACTAATGTGCCACAAACAGGAAGTTGATATTACCAACCATTCCCATTTTATTTAGGTGAATCCATATAAATGGCCCACCCTGTACATGATGGGTTTACTAACCAACAAAAAAACAATTATATCTATAAAATGTGCTTAGGGTGGGAGTAACTCTTAATTTCCTAAATGTGTAGACAGCTATAAGACAGGCAAAACTTACAAGGTATTAAGTTCAACAACACAAAGCAATCACTGATCTCAGTGAAACCAGTCCAAGAAAACACTGCAGGCAGCCGGCTAAAATGCTCAACACAGTGAATTCCTAGGCACATTGCCCCCTGGGAATTACAAATATGCAAATAAAGTCTGTGGAGCCTCGTTTAGGAGTCTCAAGGACTAGCCAGATTTCCCTCCTGGGAAGGACCAAGCCATGTAAAATATGGTGGTTATGGTGGTCTCCTCAAAGAGCCACCCCATGGCAAGGTCCTTCCTAGGAGGGACATCTGGCTAATCCTGTGTTGAGACTGCTAAACGAGGCTCCACAGACTTTATTTACATATTTGTAATTCCCAGGGGGCAATGCGCCTAAAAATTAACTGTGTTGAGCGCTTTAGCTGGCTGCCCGCAGTGTTTTCTTTGACTGGTCTCCCTGAGATCAGTGATTGCTTTATGTTGTTGGTCTACTAGGCATTGCTCCCACCTAGCCAGAATCCTACTCCACACTGATGAGGGGCAACACCCCGAAACAGCTGTCTGGATGGATACCTGGTCTTGGTATTCCCTTGTCATATCTTTAAGCTCATAAAGAGCTGGATATTGACTCAAAGAGCCACTTAATATGGTGTTTATGGTGGTCTCCTCAGAGAGCCACCCCATATCTAGGTCTTTCCTAGGAGGTATATCTGGCTAGTCCTGTGTTGAGACTCCTAAACGAGGATCAACAGACTTTATTTGCATAAAGGTATTAAGTTTAGCAGTTAACTAGTGACAACAGAACAACATGAAACAGGAAGTGTTGTCATACGGATTTTGGACACCATGATGGGGCTTAATAATTCAAATGTAATGTTTTTTTGCGCAAAATGTAATGCTAGGGTAGTGATGGGATGATTTGACTGCTGGCAGTATGCCAGACACATTCTTCGCTAGCCATCACACTAATGCACACCCTTAAGGGCCAGGGTACTTTTCTCTGATCTTCTGGTCCTGGAAGTTGGGCTTTGGCAGAGCCCTTCCCAGGTAACAATAGCGGGGTAGCTGGTGGCTGGGCACACAGGCCACAGTCAGATCAAACACACTAGTATAAACAGGAAAAGCAGTTGAGATCAAATCAATGTATAAGGACACATCCAAGACCAAAAAAACAGAGCAAGAGATCAAACCAGAATAAACACACCAGAACTATTGACTTTACCACCCAAGCAGTCCTGAAAAAAATCAGCACTGGTTCTGAACCAGAGGATATGCAGGGTTTAAATAATCCTGTCATGGAACACCTGACACCACTGAGGTAAGGCCCAGCCACCACCCTCAGTCCAGAGAGGCAAAGTTGGGGGCAAGAAGACTGAAGTAGAAGAAACCTTCCACCACATAGCTGAACCAGCAGACATAGTATTCCATATATGCTGGAAACAGCTGACTCTAGGGAGCACTGTGTCCTGGGACCCCTGAACAGCATCATCACTGTGAGCGATGGCGTCCCCCCTCCCAACAATAACACAACCTGGAGTAGGTCTCTTAGAGTGCAATACATGGCCAAAGTGAGCACCTGCACTAGCTCCACCCTCCCGAGACAACACCCCACTCTTCATGGCCAGTGAGGGGTGACGGTTACATGTTGAAGAGTCAGAGTAGGCCCAAAAGTGTGAGGGACTCGCTTGAGCGCAAAGTTTTGAAAAGAAGTAACATTCCTGACCATTGGAGACCTGCCACCAAAATCCAAACCGTCAGACCTGACATAAAAATAGACTTCATTATGAAATATACAGTTGATCTTTGTTAATAATTACATTAAAGTAGAAGATCCTATGAAACTTCTTTTTACTGACTTTAGAGTTTGTAAAACCTATTTTCACATTTCTAGGTACCGTATATACTCGTGTATAAGCCGACCCGTGTATAAGCCGACCCCCCTACTTTTGCCCCAAAAATCTGGAAAAACCTATTGACTCGTGTATAAGCCGAGGGTGGACCCCAGCACAGGTATACAGCCCCCAGCAGTGTGGTATACAGGCCCCCCCCAGTGGTATACAGGCCTCCCCAGTGGTAGTATACAGCAGCCCCAGTGGTAGTATACAGCAGCCCCAGTGGTAGTATATAGCAGCCCCAGTGGTAGTATACAGCAGCCCCAGTGGTAGTATATAGCAGCCCCAGTGGTAGTATATAGCAGCCCCAGCAGCCCCAGTGGTAGTATATAGCATCCCCAGCAGCCCCAGTGGTAGTATACAGCAGCCCCAGTGGTAGTATATAGCAGCCCCAGTGGTAGTATATAGCAGCCCCAGTGGTAGTATATAGCATCCCCAGCAGCCCCAGTGGTAGTATACAGCAGCCCCAGTGGTAGTGTATAGCAGCCCCAGCAGCCCCAGTAGTACTATATAGCAGCCCCAGTGGTAGTGTATAGCAGCCCCAGTGGTAGTATATAGCAGTCCCACTGGTAGTATACAGCAGCCCCAGTAATCCAGGGCCCCCCCAGCCTTGCTCCGGTCACCTGTAAAGCAAAATATACTTATCACTGTCCCGCTGCCGTCCGCGCCCGCCCGCGATCCTCCATCTTCAAGCGTCTTCCGACTTCCTGTGTTCGTCGCCGGCAATGACGTCATTGCCGGCGACGAACACAGGAAACCGGAAGAAGACGCATGAAGATGGAGGATTGCGGATGTCGGCAGAGGCGGGCGTGGACGGCAGCGGGACAGTGATAAGTATATTTTGCTTTACAGGTGACCGGAGCAAGGCTGGAGGGGCCCTGGATTACTGGGGATGCTGGGGCTGTATGGCTGACGTCACTGACTCGCGTATAAGCCGAGGGGGGTACTTTTCAGCCCAATTTTTGGGCTGAAAAACTCGGCTTATACGCGAGTATATACGGTACTTCTTAAGTAATATAAGGAGTCCTGTGTTCAGAATCCCCATCTCTTAGTCAGAGGATAAGTGGTTACAAAATAGTGTCGCTCTCTGGAGGAGCCATCCTGTATGACACAGCCAGACAATGATGGGAATGGACATGTGAGTCTGTGCATTTCTGTGAGAGTAGTGGAGCCTAAAATGGATGGACCCTTGGTTGTATATATATGCATATGTCGGGCCCACAAGGGTCTGGGGTACTCAGATCTCGGGCGTTTGGGTACGGGGATGTCATGGATGGTCAGTGACCGAGCCTGTGCCCTTGGGTGACAACAAAAAGGGGTATTTACAGGGATAAAAGTTATAGGTGAATGTTGTGATACCACCTGTAGATCCAGTGATGGCAACGGCGCTGCTGGGGCCTCCTGGGTGTGGTAGCTCCCGAAAGGTGGAGCAGGGTCCCCGGGGCTGTAAAGGTATGGTAGTGGAATAGGGCAGCGCAGTCTCTGCTGTGAGACTGGAATGTCACAGTCAACCAGGAAGGAAACACAGACGCTTGCTCTGCATGGGTTCTTTACTCAAATTACCTTCAGCTTGTACACAGTTCACAGGTGTTACGGCTCGGGTAGTGAACCAGGTGTCATAGGAGGAAGCAATTCTCTCTGAGGCTCCAGTGATGTTCCTCCTTTTCTCTTCCACTGTCCTACCTCTGCACACTCCTTCTTCCTCGTGCTGCCCTGCACGAATCCCACTTACTACCAGGCCTGTTAGGTGATATGAGATACTCTTCTCTCACTAAGGGGGCTAAACCCGGTTTGGTGCTTTTGGTAGGGACCACACGTATGTTGGGTGGATCAGGCTCCTATGAAGCTGTCGATCATACCAGTATTTGAGGCTCAGGGATGGACCTCTGCACTGCTTTGGAGCTGGTACCCCGCTTTGGACTGGGCCAGGGTGTTCAGTCACCCTCTGTCTGCCTCTCTCTGTCTGGGCTGCCTTCTTTCACAGGCGCCCTCCCTCTCACTTCCTCATCCTTCTCTTTCCACAGATGCTCTGACTTCTCACTGTGCTTTTCCCGCTCTGCTCACACTCCTCCCACCGGGACTGGGTTTTTACAAACATCAGGTTAACCCTTTAGCCCTCTGCTCTAAGTGTGTGAATGTAGACTGAGAGCCTCAGACCTACATTACCTCCCCCCATAATGGGAATCCTGCACTCTCTGTCTTGGGTGCAGTAACCCTCTGTAGCACACCGACTAGTGGGGCACTATATCTATATATACACTGTGTGCAGAATTATTAGGCAAGATGTATTGTAGAGGATTATTTATATTATTGATCAACAACTATGTTCTCAATCAACCCAAAAGACTCAAATATCAAAGCTTAATATTTTTGGAAGTTGGAGTGGGGTTATTTTAGATTTGGCTATCTTAGGAGGATATCGGTTTGTGCAGGTAACGATTACTGTGCAGAATTATTAGGCAACTTAATAAAAACCAAATAAATTCCCATCTCACTTGTTTATTTTCACCAGGTAAATATACCTGCACAAAATTTAGAAATAAACATTTCTGACATGCAAAACAAATCCCCAAAAAATTAGTAACCAATATAGCCACCTTTCTTTATGATGACACTCAACAGCCTCCATCCATAGATTCTGTCAGTTGCTTGATCTGTTTCTGATCAACATTGTGTGCAGCAGTCATCACAGCCTCCCAGACACTGTTCCCAGAGGTGTACTGTTTTCCCTCCCTGTAGATCTCACATTTTAGCAGGGACCGCAGGTTCTCTATGGGGTTCAGATCAGGTGAACAAGGGGCCAGGTCATTATTTTTTCTTCTTTTAGACCTTTACTGGCCAGCCACGCTGTGGAGTAGTTGGATGCATGTGATGGAGCCTTGTCCTGCATGAAAATCATGTTTTTCTTGAACGATACCGACTTCTTTCTGTACCACTGCTTGAAGACGTTGCCTTCCAGAAACTGGCAGTAGGTCCGGGAGTCGAGCTTCACTCCATCCTCAACCCGAAAAGGTCCCACAAGTCCATCATTGATGTTACCAGCCCATACCAGTACCCCACCTCCACCTTGCTGGCATATGAGTCGGAGTGGAGTTCTCTGCCTTTTACTGATCCAGCCTATGGCCCATCCATCTGTCCCATCAAGAGTCACTCTCATTTCATCAGTCCATAAAACCTTTGAAAAATCAGTCTTAAGATATTTCTTGGCCCATTCTTGACGTTTTATCTCATGTTTCTTGTTCAAAGGTGGTTATTTTTCAGCCTTCCTTACCTTGGCCATGTCCCTGAGTATGACACACCTTGTGCTTTTTGATGCTCCAGTAATTTTGCAGCTCTGAAATATTGCAAAACTGGTGGCAAATGGCATCTTGGCAGCTTCACGCTTGATTTTCCTAAATTCATGGGCAGTTATTTTGCGCCTTTTTTGCCCAACACGCTTCTTACGACCCTGTTGGCTATTTGCCATGAAACGCTTGATTGTTCGGTGTTCACGCTTCAAAAGTTTGGCAATTTCAAGACTGCTGCATCCCTCTGCAAGACATCTCACAAATTTGGACTTTTCAGAGCCCGTCAAATCTCTCTTCTGATGCATTTTGCCAAAGGAAAGGAAGTTGCCTAATAATTAAGCACACCTTATATAGGGTGTTGATGTCATTACACCACACTCCTCCCAATTACAGATATGCACATCACCTGATTTACTTAATTGGTAGTTGGCTCTCAAGCCTATACCGCTTGGAGTAGGACAACATGTATAAAAAGTATCATGTGATCAAAATACTCATTTGCCTAATCATTCTGCACACAGTGTATGCAGTGCCTTGTGAAAGTATTTGTCCCCCTTGAACTTTTCAACCTTTTGCCACATTTCAGGCTTCAAACATAAAGATATAAATCCTAATTTTTTTGTGAAGAGTCACTGTGCACTTTAATTAATTAAATTAAATTAAATTAAATCTGACATGTCCCTCTCGGTGTGCGGCACCACGACGACACTTAGGCAGCAGGCTCGCTAACCATGGAAACAACTAAAACCCTTACGGTGGCCCTCATCCACTCCTGCCTTGACTATTGTAATTCTCTATTAATTGGCCTCCCCCTCACTAGGCTTTCTCCTCTCCAGTCCATCTTTAATGGTACCTTTACACGCCGCGACGGCAGGCTGGATACATCCCGCTACTTCACGTGCACGAGCACGCTCAAACGGTTAGAAACGGTCAACGCACCTTCTTTACACGCCGCCACAAGGTGCGCTACGCCACGCTACATCTATAGCTAGCTACATCGCCGGGTGTCTCAAGTAGCCAGCTGTAGCTCATTTACACACCGCTATAACCAGCTACTATGGGCGTACCTGGTGCAGCAGGGACAGCACATAGGCGTGCCACAATTGTGGATTACGAGACGTCCGTACTCTGATAGGACAAAGCAATAATACCATGATTGGGCAGGCATCGCAGGAGGCTGAGTACTACAGCACGCTCGAGCGATTGTGTAGTGTGACTCGTCAGCTCCTTAAATATGCCTCCCTATGCAGCGACTACCAATCGTCATGCAGCAGCTTCCACCAATGATCGCACATGGGGCGCGGTAACACGAAGCCAGGGTCACGCCTTAGCTACATTGCAGCTACATCGCAGGCTGTCCAGAGTTCCCTTCCGTTGCTTCTTTACACGCCGATACAGCTCGCTACCATCGGCGTTGTAGCCATCAGTTTTCGAGCAGAGCTAGGAAACAGATGTATCTGTTGCCGGCTGTAGCGTCACGTCTTCAGACGCCGCTACGACGGGCTACATTGGCGCTACAAGCTACATTTGTAGCCTGTAGCGGGATGTATCCAGCCTGCCGTCGCGGCGTGTAAAGGTACCATAATGCAACAGCCAGGGTCAAGTATCTAGGTAACAGTTACTCGGATGCTTCCTCTCTGTGCCAGTCATTGCACTGGCTGCCTGTACATTATAGGATACAATTCAAATTGCTTGTTCTCACCCACAAAGCTCTTTATGGTGCAGCACTTCCCTACCTCTCTACCCTCCTCCCTATCACCCCACGCGTTCTCTTCGCTCTGGAAGTGACTTGAGACTAACATCTGCACTAATCCGATCCTCCCATTCCCGACTCCAAGACTTCTCTCGAGCTGCACCAATCTCTGGAATGCTCTACCCCAAGAAATTAGGGCTATCCACAACTCCCTAAAAACACATCTTTTCAGAGAGGCCTATCATTCTCCCTAATCAAAGTCATTTAGACACATGTTATTCACTACTTCTCTGAACATAACTGTCAAGCTCCATCAGACCCAAAAGCTCAACACAGATTGGCTGGTGGCCACTTACTCCACTCTTATCTATTCTACACTTTCTCAAGATGGGTGGAGCATGATTGTAAATAAGTCCTGTACATTGTGTCTCCCCACCTTATTGTAGATTGTAAGCTCTTGCGAGCAGGCTTGCCATATTTTTTCTCCCAATTATTGTATTTTCCACAACTGTTTCTTAAGACTGTTTGTATATAAATCTCTGAATTGTTAAGCGCTGCAGAATATGTTGACGCTACATAAATAAAGATTATTATTATTATAGATCATCCTGTCTAAGAATATAGAAGGTTAGTTCTATGGTGAATCTGTCAATACAATCTGTAATTCTGTAAATTAAGTACACTAATAAAAGTATGTTTTCAATAGGTTTTTACTGTGTATTAGAGTAGGTCAGTCAAAGTCTTATACTCCTCTCCAAGAGTTCCCAAGCAAGGCTAGAAGAGATGAAACCTTAGTATCTGACCACCAGGAGATGAACCCAAAAAACACCAGATGTGTTTCGCCTCTTCTACTTATAAGAGGCTCCTCAGGGGCAACAGCAGTCACTTAAGATACAGTAGATACGTCAATTAATAATATAGGTTCCCTAATATGATAGGGTGACCTAATAATCACCAGACACGTCCATGAAAGACAGGAGGGAACTTGTAACTAAAGAAGGATGAGTAGAGACACTTCTTTTTGGGTAGGTGATGTCATGTTGAGAAATCCCCCTGAAGCGAAATATAGAATAACCAAAGTAAATGGCTGCCCCACAGTTCACAAAGGTTGTTAATTCCTCTTATATACCGGTAAGGGGAGAGTAAGGTGCTACTAATTAGGTAAGGACAGTGCAGAAAATATTTTGATCTTGAGTACTAAGAGGAGAACATCATAGCTTACACCTACTCTACACCTACTCTCTGTATTGACACAAATATTTCACGTCCATGAACCTCCATTACTTTTTTCGTTTTTAAAACCTCAGACGTCACGTAAATCCTAAAGATGTTGTTAGAGTCCTGTCACCTTAAAAATCGATAGTAAAGTAGGAGCACATTGAGATGGCAAAATGTACCCCTTTCATTTTGTGGCATTTTAATTCACACTAATAGTTGCCGATAATTCTGCAAACATAGATATTTTCTCATGTTTTGAAGAGAGGTCTGGGCCAGCACCAACCTTTCCAGCATTCCCCTTTTTACTTTGGGGATCTCACTGCAGCGTTAGCTTATCATGAATTCACGACCTGGAGGGGTGGAGGATGAGCTTCCTGTTGTAACACTTGCCTCGTCTCGGTGCTTGCCTTGAGTGCGGCTCCATTTCTTCTCTACTTGATTAAACATAGATATTTTCCTAAGGCCCCTTTCACATCAGCGGTTTTCGCTGATCGCGGCAGTTGCGGTGAAAAAACGGTATGCCGCGTTTTTTTCGCTGCCGCACCTGGCGCAAGTGCCGAGACCGCACTTGCCGCAAGCCCCATAGACATTGTATGGGGCTTGCCGCAAGTGAACCGCAAGTGCAGCCGTTATGCGGTAATCGCGGCAGTTGCAGTTTTTTCACCGCAACTGCCACGATCAGCGAAAACCGCTGATGTGAAAGCAGCCTTAGGGCCCTTTCACATCAGCGTTTTTTTAAATTTGCGGCAGATGCGGTGAAAAAACCGCATCTGCCGCAACTGCCGCATAACGGTTCCACTTGCGGCACGGTTGCGGTTTTTTCCATAGGAAGTATAGGGGGACTTGCGGCAGATGCGGCAAGTGCGGTATTGCACTTGCGGCAGGTGCGGCAGAGAAAAAAACCGCGGCTTACTGCGGTTTTTTTCTCTGCCGCACCTGCCGCAAGTGCAATACCGCACTTGCCGCATCTGCCGCAAGTCCCCCTATACTTCCTATGGAAAAAACCGCAACCGTGCCGCAAGTGGAACCGTTATGCGGCAGTTGCGGCAGATGCGGTTTTTTCACCGCATCTGCCGCAAATTTAAAAAAACGCTGATGTGAAAGGGCCCTTAGGCCCCTTTCACATCAGCGTTTTTTTCAAATCGCGGCAGATGCGGTGAAAAAAACGCATCTGCCGCGATTACCGCATACCGGCTGCACTTGCGGCACGGTTGCGGCGCGGTTGCGGCAAGCCCCATATAATGTATAGGCGGGCTTGCGGCAGGTGCGGCAAGTGCCGTTTTGGCACTTGCGGCAGGTGCCGCCGCGAAAAAAATCGCGGTCAGCCGCGTTTCTTTCGCGACCGCACCTGCCGCAAGTGCCAAAACCGCATTTGCCGCACCTGCCGCAAGCCCGCCTATACATTGTATGGTGCTTGCCGCAACCGCACCGCAACCGTGCCGCAAGTGCAGCCGGTATGCGGTAATCGCGGCAGATGCAGTTTTTTCACCGCATCTGCCGCGATTTGAAAAAAACGCTGATGTGAAAGGGCCCTAAGAAAGACAAAACCTCATATTTAATCTTTTTTAAATATTCAGAATTCAGGTTTAGTAACCTTTTGGATTGGCCGGTGACACTGTGGTTGTTCAATAATAAAACTAATTATCGATGTAAATACTTAAGTCCCCCAAAAAAGTTGAGAAAAGTATTATAGGAGTGATACCTTTATTAGTTAACCTAAAGCTATCACTCCTATAATACTTTTCTCAACTTTTTTTGGGACTTAAGTATTTACATCAATTTCTCTGGCTATCACGGTACCATGATACAATTTAGTATTGTACCCTGAAAACTAATTATATAAATAAAAATTAATAATTTAATTATTATAGGATGTGTAGGATTGAGGTTCTATCTGTAAAGAAACAATGTGAAAATGCCTCTAAATATAAGTTTCTATTATATATTTGGTATAAGAATTACTGTATCTTAATTCTTGCCGAGCTTAGACCTAATTTTCATTATTCCTATGGAAATAATACAATACCACGCATGACGCCATGTGTCAGATATGATGTAAGACTACATATAAATGAATGTATTATTCAGGCATGATATTATCTTCTATCTGTGTTTTTCTCTGAGGCTCGTCCGTTGCTCAGTGAGATAAAGTATTTCATAGTTCACCATTCATCAGAGCTATGGAATACCATGAAGTTCGGCAATTTCATGTGAGAATATCATTCCAATGGACACATAGACTGTAACTTCATCAGTCATATGTCAGCAAAGACTCATATGGTTCTCGATGCATGCAATGCTTTCACAAGATATATAATACCGCAGGCTAGAGAATTAGCAAGATATTGATCATTGTGGAATAATAGGAAAACCATTCTGAAAATTAATTCTCTACATTTGCCTCTTTTATGGTGGCAAAAATGTCTGTGTAACCTGGAGAAAATACTTAAAGTAATTTATCGTATATTAGTATGATCTTGAAGACAACACAGTTCAATATCAGAGCAATATTAGATAGTACCAAAGCACAATCATGTTTTCAGTGCTGTGTAGCGCGTATATACCATATACAGAGAGCAGAATAATTATATAGTGTAAGATGAGATATAGGAAGGAGACACATGGAAGAAGGAGCCTGAGATCTCAGGAACAATTGGAAAAAGGACAATAAGGCTAGGGTCACACTTGGAGGGTGCATCCCTTGCAAGGATGCATTAAAGGAGGCAATTTTTTAAATGGCTATTTTTTCTCTTTTTAGCGCATGCGTTAACGCATGCGTTAATGCATGGTACATATATGTACCATGCGTTAATGAATGCGTTTCCCATAGGCTCCCATGTTAATAAAACACATGCGTTTTTGCAAACGGCCTTAAATCTTTGTTTATTACGTTTTTGGGTGCTTTGGTGTCGAGCCCCAGGCCCTGAGGTACTCGGGTATCAGACTCGGTGGGTGCTTTTGTGGGGATATCACGGGTGGCAGCACCTGAGCCAGTGGCCTTGGTGACACTTCAATAAGGGGTGTATGTACAGGGGATTAGATTTTGTCATGTGACACCACCTGTAGTACCTGGTGATGAGACACCAGCGCCACCACAGTCCTCCAGAGGTCGATGATAATGCGGCTGAGATGGCAAAGCTCCCTACAGGTGAAGCTGGTCCTCTGGGGCAGCGTTCCTGTAAGCAAACCGGTTGATGAAGAAAACCACACAAAGGCAAAGTCACTTTCTCCCGGGTACTTTACTGTAAACGTTCAGCAGCAAAATACAGAGTCCACAGTTCAGCAAGATGGTATTCAAACAGGTAGCTACGGGTGGCTGCAAGTGGATGCCAGGTGGTATGGTGGAACCCGTGGTAAACCTTAGTTTACGAACCCGTGTCCTTTCTTCCCTGCCTAGCATGAATCTATACCCAATGGTTCTTTGTAGGTAGACTTGGGGCTCCCCTCCCTCGGGTTGAGGAAACAGGCAGATCGCTCCATCTGGCAGGGTGCCACAGCCAGTGAACAGATCGCAGCAGCCGGTTGACGACTTTCAGAGATGGAGTCTGACCGTTTCGGGTTTCGGGTCCGGCGTTCACGTGGTGGACTGGGGAATTCCCTGGATTATGGTTGCTCCATGCTGGGGTTCCCCCTTTCTCTCTAGGGCCCAGCCTCTGCACGTCAGGCACCCTCTCTCAGGATCCCTTCAGGATCCCCGCTCTCCTTCCCTCCGGATCAGCGTAGAGCTGTCTGGGTAAAACCTTTGCGCCTTGCTCCACACTCCAACTCCACTTCAACTGTCTCTCAATCACTAGACACATTTTTGTTCCCCCTAGAGGTGAATATTTATCTCTCCTAGTTAATCTCCCACCACTATTCTAATGTGGGAGTGCAGGAATGGGTCCCACCCACCAACCTGGGATCCACATGCAGCTGGGGAAGATTACACCTCTTTTTCAGGTGCAATACCCCACTGTGATGCCTGACGATGTGGGGCGCCACCTTAGCAAAAACGCATAGCATCAAAAGTGTTGTATTTTCACCATGCATTTTTTGCATGGGAACCTATGGAAGCGTTAACACTACCGTTTTCCACATTTTTGGGATTATGAAGAACAGAAGCTTTTAGCGCATCCAAGGCTCAAGTATGACCCTAGCCTAAAAGGACTCCTCTAGTTAGTTGTTGGCATGCGGGTACCCTGCATACTCACTGGGCAACCTTGGTGAAATAGCACTAGCCATGCCAGAGAGGAATCGGTGGCTACTGCAGACATGTGCTGCACTACCGGCATCATGGCGGCTGTCATCGTGGAGCAGAAGCCAAGATTATAAGGATTATGAGAACTGCCTCAGTATCAGATTGATCAGTATTTCAGCAAATTTTCTATTTTGTTTTTAAAAACGTGCAGTTATACCATTTTTAAGATGTTGGATTATCCATTTAAAGATTATATTTACCTTTTTACAACTCAAATTTAAATATCATTATTTTATGACATTTGTTAGGGAATTGATTTTGTCACCCTTACAGGATCATATTTACAATTTATGATGCCCTAAGCACTAACCTTAAATACATTTTCGTTAAAGTCATATGCGTAAATTTTTTATCTTTAATTCACAGCAAAATGATGCATTTTTAAGATAAATATGACAATAAACTGCAACGAGGATTTAATGTGTTAAAAGAGCCTGAAAACCCCATACACATTAGATGGCTTTTGGAAGAAAAAGGTTTTAATCCTCTTCAGAATACCCACAATACTCATTATTCACAACACCTTTGCTACAAGACTTCGGAGAGACTACGAAATCACCTTATTCATGTTTCCTACAGCAACAAGAAAAAGATCCTGAGGGAAATACAAACTTTAAGGAGAACACTTTCCGATAACATTCAACAGAGGATGCAACATTTCTATACTTCACTGCAATCATACCTTATATACAACAAGAGGAAGAAGCTGTACAGACTCCGACTGAAAGCAAGATTATACTCAAACACCAGCCACGTTCCTCATAACCACAACAGCATGGAGCAGAACTTCCAGAAGGACACAGGTACAGTCAGCTGTGTTATTAATTTGTCATCTCACAAACCCGCTAATCTAGAACTCAGTGTGCTTTCTAGAGGTCTCACATTTTGTTTCAGGAGGTTAAGATTGAAGGAGTTCTTTGATGATAAAGAGAACTTGAGGCCTCTAAGCAGCCAAACACAAATGCCACAAAGGAAAAAGAAAACCTCTGACTGGACACCTGACCCTGGCCGCAACACCAGTTTGGACCAATATATTGAATCATTCAGACATTTGTTACAATCCACAATATTAGATAAAAAAAAACAACAGAAATATCTAATATTACTGTGCACGAGAGAAGGGCAATTTACAGCTTGAAGAACAACAGGGAGATCACTATTAAGCCTGCAGACAAAGGTGTGGCTATTGTTCTCCTGGATACAAAGGACTACGTCAAAGAAGCACACAGACAGCTGATGGATTTGCAATACTACACCAAACTGGACGAGGACCCAACTCCAAAATATATGAGGGAGTTGAGAAGACTCCTCAAATGTTTAGCTACAGATTCCACAAACCTTCTGGACTTAATTCCTGAGGATCCAAGGGTGGGCGTTTTCTATATGCTTCCCAAGATTCATAAACCAGGTAACCCAGGGAGACTGATCATCTCAGGGGTGGGAACACTCACTGAAAGAATCTCTGGGTGGGTGGAAAATGTCCTTAAACCGCTGGTAAGGAAGACAGACAGCTGTATACAGAACACAACTGACCTTCTAAATAAGCTCTCTACAATAGGTCCCCTCCCCGAGAGTACCATCGTAGCCACCATGGATGTGGAGTCCTTATATTCTAACATCCCACACGAAGATGGACTTACTGCCTGCCGATTGTTTCTTGAAGCCAATGGGATCCCTTCTGAATCAGTTCTAAAGCTCACCAGATTTATCCTCACCCACAACATTTTCACTTTTGGTGAAGAACTGTATTTACAATGCACCGGAACTGCCATGGGAAGCAAAATGGCCTCCAGTATGCCAACCTCTTCATGGCTAAACTGGAAAATGACTTTTTAGTCTCCTGCCCCATCAAACCCTTGGCGTGCTTCCATTTCATTGATGACATCTTAATAATCTAGACTGAGATTGAACATGAACTTCTAAAATTCCATGACAATTTCAACAAATTTCATCCCAGCATAAACCTGACACTGGACCACTCAAAAACAGAAATCAACTTTCTGGATACCACCTTAAAAATTCTAAATGGTTCATTCCAGACATCGGTATATCGGAAACCGATTCACCGTCCCACATACCTCAGATGGGACAGTTTCCAGCCGAAACACATCAAAAAGTCCATTTTCTACAGCCAGGCCCTCAGATGGAAAGGGATGAACACTTAAACCAGCTAAAAAACATTTTTAAACCAGAGCTACCACCCCACCTCCATTGAGGATCAGATCATTAAAGCCACAAGGATCCCTAGAAGGCAAGCACTCCAATACAGAGAAAAAGAAGAGAACCATCGTGTTCCTCTGGTGGTGACCTACTGTACAACCCACAGCTTGAGGTGCTAAGGAAAACTGCCAGGATACTTCATCACATCCTACACAAGGATGACCGACTAAAAATAATATTCAAAGACCCTCCCTTGCTGTGCTACAGGCAGCCTCCCAATTTAAGAAACATCATGGTCCGAAGTTTGTTGCCCTCGGATATACCAAAATGAACTTATCCATGCAATGTGAAGAGCTGCAAGACCTGTGCTCACATAGAGACCAGAGACAGGATACAGCTCCCCAACACACAGCAAGGATTATAAGATTCCTGGGACTTTCATATGCTCCTCTTCCAATGTGGTATATTTAATTATGTGCACCATATGCCCAGCGGGGGCTTTTTATGTTGGTGAGACTGGGCAATGGCTAAGAGCAAGGATTAGGTCTCATTGTCACACAATTACACACGAAAAAATCAATTTTCCAGTAGCGGAGCATTTTTCTGGCCATTGACATACCATTGATAATATGAAGGTTTTATTTTTGAGAGGTAATTTCAAATCCCAAAAACATCAAAGAGTGTGTGAATCCAAGCTAATTCGAAGTCTCAATTGTATACAGAACGGACTGAACATCGCTGATGGTTTTATGGCTCATTACCACGTCTAAACAATGTTGTTAAAAGACATGGAAATCTTAGACACCAAGTTTTCTTATAAATTAGTGTCCTAAAGACTTTATGACCACTAGGCCTGACTGATTCAAGATCCTCTCCAAGACTGCTTTGTTTATTTTGCCAAATGTCCAGTCCCTGTACTGTTTATTCAGTCAAATATCCAATCATTTTAGTTGTGCATGCATATATTTTGAGTTTCATTCAATATCTTGTCCTACCATACCTGATGAAGAGACCTGAGTCGTCTCGAAAGCTCGCCTTATAACATTATTTATTTTATTTTTGTTAGCCATTAAAAGGTATCACAACTACAAGATTTTGTATCTTGTTTCTCACACAGAGCAATCAGCATGGCTTTTGGATAAACAATGTTTCAGATGATCGTTCAGTTGACAGTAATTCCACCTGGCGCTCTCATACAGCGGAGCACCGAACGCTCTTGTGTTATGTATGAGAAAGCTGCCAATAGATATCTCTCCAGTGACTTATCTCCAAAAGAACAGAGCAACCAGCATCTCTCCTGACAGATTAACATCTATTCCGATCATCAATTGACTGACGCCCCCATACACATTACGGTGTAGGCCAAATCTGTCGATATTGGATGGTGACATATTTTCCAATTTGCATCGGGGGCTTAACACTAGACAATTTTTCTGAATCACTTATTTCTAAGCAGTATTATTAGGCCTCATTCATATGCTCAGTATTTGGGGAGGTTTCTACCTCAGTATTTGTAGACAAAACCAGTTTTGGGTGATAAATACAGAAGTGGTGACGTGTTTCTATTATACTTTTCCTCTTATTGTTCCACTCCTGGGTTTAGCTACAAATACTGAGGTAAAATACTGACCAAACACTCAATGTTGGCACATGGCTTAAACAGTTCTTAGTGTTAAGGCCGCCTTAACACTTATGTTTCGACATTTATTGGTCAAAATTAATCTACCCGACAATTATTGTCCAAAACTTATCTTTTGATTAAGGGGTTTTCCTGCTTCCATTTGTATAATTAAATGCATCCATTTTTGGACAATATTTCCAGTTGTTGGTTCCTAAAAACAGAACAGAAACAAAATATCAAAAGGATGAATGTAACTCTACAAAGCAGTGAAGACGTTGTCAACACCCCACTTGAAGACCTTATAGTGATACAGTGCATTTTCACGTTTCATATGTGCTTTTACTTATATGGTGGCCTGCATCACTTAGTTAACCAGTGGACAGGGGTAACTATTGGAGACATCCTATGGTTTGGGAGTTTGGGAGGAGTTACGGTAAGTAGTCATATAAAGTTACTACTCTGTTATTGGGCAGTTAGTGGAAAGCACAGCAAAGGAAACGACCTACAGTATGTAGACCAGCATTGACTTATGTTTGTTGTGTGCCAAGTTGGGAGACTGTACTGAGGTAGTAAGTTCTAAAGTGATCAAGTTTCAAGTGGAAGAATGATTCGTTATTGCAGGTAAGTGGGACCAACAGCAAGCTTTATGTATAATAGATAAGAATTATAAGAGTAACCAGACATAGGGGTCATAGAGAGGAAGATAGCAAGTCTAGGATATTTGATCTCCTATGGGGAATTGAAGATACCATGGCACACCAAGGGGCATATGGCCCACATGAATATGAAATTGAGAATATAAGCGGAGAACTTAACGATCCACCTCGACAGTCCTTACAAGGGAAGATGGAGGCTGTCATGATGGTTTATTGGTTTAGTGCATCATGTATTAGAAGTAATCTGCCACCATGTTTATTCATGAAGATCCTAACTCTAGATTGTTCAGATGTATTCTTAAGGTGTCTTGCCTGTTATGTGATCTATATACATTTCACCAGTTCATTCAGTAAAGAAATGTTTATTTTTGAACTCTAGTCTCCCGTATTAATCTGTAATTTGTTGGGTCCTGGCCTACCCAATCCTGCGGCAGCTTGCAGTCTGCAGTGGCATATTGCTCAGGTAAAAGCACACAACCCCAGACAGGTGCCTCCTTTTTCTTAAGCATGGTGGGGAAGGGATGCGACCCTCAGCCATTGCTACCCCTCTCATTATGGTCCTAAAGAGAAGAACAAAAACTCTTATTGTTGATTATCATTTGAGATGTCACAAAAATAAGTGTAATAGTGGTAAACCCATTGGATATTCCATATTTCTTCATAAATTTTACCTAAAACTGTATCAGCTTTTCACACAAGTAATAAAAGTAGAACTAGAGAATCAGATCAAGCAAATGAGTTAAAATAATTTACTTTCTCATTTCTTATTGAGTAAAATTACCATATTTAACATATTTAGGAGTAAGAAACGTATGTGATCCTTTGCCTTCAGAATCTAGTCCTCTTGTACAGCAATAACTGCATCTAAATGTTTCTGTTAGGAAGAATTTTAACCCATTCATGGCTACAAAAAAGCTTCAATTTATATGTTGATGGCTTTTCTCCCATTTATTGCTTTCTTCAGGTCCCTACACAACATTTTCTATGATTAAGAGCAGGACTTTGACTTGGTCATTCCAAAACTTTTCCTTTGTTCTATAACTGTTATTTTGTAGAACTATTAATGTACTTTGGGTCATTGTCTTACTGCATTATTATTATTATTTTTTATTATTATTATTATTATTTATTGATATAGCACCATTAATTCCATGGTGCTGTACATGAGAAGGGGTTACATACAAAAATGTAGATATGGTTTACAGTAAACAAATTAACAATGACAGACTGGTAGAGAGGGGAGAGAACCCTGCCCTTGCGGGCTTACATTCTATAGGGCAATGGGGAGGAAACAGTAGGTCTGGGTTGCAGCAGATCTGGTGGTGGAGAGGTGGTAGCTCCAGTGGCAGAGGGGCAGCAGCTCCGGAGGCAGTGGGGTGGCGGCTCGATCATTGCAGGCTGTAAGCTTTCCTGAAGAGATAGGTTTTCAAGTTCCGTATGAAAGATCCGAGAGTGGTGGATAATCTGACGTGTTGGGGCGCAGAATTCCAGAGGATGGGGTATATTCAGGAGAAATCTTGGAGGCGGTTGTGTGAGGGACGGATAAGTGTGGAGGAGAGGAAGAGGTCTTGGGAGGATCAAAGATTACGTGAGGGAAGATAGTGTGAAATTATTTCAGAGATATAGGGAGGAGACAGTTTATGGATGGCTTTGTAGGTTAGTTTTAGCAGCTTGAACTGGATTCGTTGGGGAATTGGGAGCCAGTGGAGGGATTTGCAGAGAGGTGAAACAGGGGAGTAAGTGAGGAGAGAGGTGGATTAGTCGGGCAGCAGAGTTGAGGACAGACTGTAGAGGTGCACGAGTGTTAGCAGGGAGTCCACAGAGGAGAATGTTGCAGTAGTCTAGGCGGGAGATGATGAGGGCATGTACAAGAAGTTTAGTAGATTGAGGGCTGAGGAAAGGACAGATTCTGGAAATATTCTTGAGCTGGAGGCGACAGGAGGTGTTGAGAGTTTGCATCAGGGCCGTATTTAGAGTTCCTGCTGCCCTAGGCACTTTTAGTGGTTGCGCCCCCCCTTCACTGATCAGTCAAACTAGGCAAATGTGCACACATTTGTCAGGCAGATCCACTCAGTATTACGTCTGAAAAATCAACAAATAAATGCTAAAGGGAATGATCTCATGCATGGCAATGTAAAGGCAAATCGCTGTTCATATGTTCAGACTTTTGAGGTTTTTCTTTTCAACTGTGTGTCTGAATTCAGGCGGTTCACAGACATCAGAGAGCCCGTAGACTTCAGATTGTAGTAACGGTTATACCTCCATACACATGAGACTAAGGCTATGTTCACACAGGGTGTTTTTGCTGCAGCAAAAAAAAAAACACAGCAAAACCTGTACAGGTTTCTAGTGGCTCCAGATTTTCTGGCAAGAGATTTGCTGCGTTTTCCCTGCATTTTGGCCAATGAATGCAGCAAAAGCGCAGAGAAGAATTGTCACTCATTCTTTTCAAAACGCAGCAAAACCTGTGCAGGTTTCAGTTTCTGCAAAGAAACTAAACCAATGTGTGCACAGCTTTTCCCTGAATCACATTTGTTTTACTGGAAAAAAAATATGCAGGTTTAGATTATCATAGAACCACAAAAACACAGTAAAAAATGTACAGTTTCTCTCCCTCTATCCCCCTTCCATGCAGCTTCTCTTCCCCATCCACTCACCAGCATGTAGTAGCAACAGCCCATGTGTCCCCCCTCAACCCAGCATGTAGTAACAGCAGCCCATGTGTCCCTCCTCAGCCCCAGCATGTAGTAACAGCAGCCCAGGTGTCCCCCCTCACCCCCAGCATGTAGTAACAGCAGCCCATGTGTCCCCCCCCCCTCACCCCCAGCATGTAGTAACAGCAGCCCATGTGTCCCCCATCACTCCCAGCATGTAGTAACAGCAGCCCATGTGTCCCCCCCCTCACTCCCAGCATGTAGTAACAGCAGCCCATGTGTCCCCCCCCTCACTCCCAGCATGTAGTAGCAACAGCCCATGTGTCCCCCCTCAACCCAGCATGTAGTAACAGCAGCCCATGTGTCCCTCCTCAGCCCCAGCATGTAGTAACAGCAGCCCAGGTGTCCCCCCTCACCCCCAGCATGTAGTAACAGCAGCCCATGTGTCCCCCCCTCACCCCCAGCATGTAGTAACAGCAGCCCAAGTGTCCCCCCCCTCACTCCCAGCATGTAGTAACAGCAGCCCATGTGTCCCCTCCCTCACCCACAGCATGTAGTAACAGCAGCCCATGTGTGTCCCCCCTCACTCCCAGCATGTAGTAACAGCAGCCCATGTGTCCCCTCCCTCACCCACAGCATGTAGTAACAGCAGCCCATGTGTGTCCCCCTCACCCACAGCATGTAGTAACAGCAGCCCATGTGTGTCCCCCTCTATGAGCACTCACCTGCTCCTCTCCTGGCTCCTGTGTTGTTCTCCTCCTGGCCCTCATGTCGTCTTCTTCCTCCTCCACACTGTCCTGTGACTTGTCAGCAGTGGTGAGATGACGCCACTGCACAGCAGAGCTGCAGCAGCTCCTCGGAGCAGGGAGCTAATGACGCTCTTCTGACCTCAGAAGTGAAAGTGCTGGTGCTTCCGGGGTCAGTCTGCTCTCGGTGCCAACATTCATTTGTACCTGCTATGCAAATACAAATGAATGGAGGTGTGTGCACAACCCCCTCCCCTCCAAAAAGATAACGGATTTCCTAGATTGTCGGAGGGGAGGGGAAGTTTAAAAAAATGTAAAAAAAAAAAAAAATTTTTCCCCTGACTTAGTGGCACCCTCTGCAGCCCGGCGCCCTAGGCACGTGCCTACCAGTGCCTAGTGGTAAATACGGCCCTGGTTTGCATGTGTGGTTTGAAGGATAGGGCAGAGTCAAGAGTTACTCCAAGGCAGCGAATTTGAGGTGTGGGAAAGAGCATGATGCCATTTACCATAATAGATAGATCAGGTGGTGAAGATGAAAGATGGGATGGAGGAAAGATGATGAGTTTGGTTTTGTCTACGTTGAGTTTTAGGTAGCGAGAGGAGAAGGAGGATATGACTGACAGACATTCCGGGATTCTGGACAGCAGAGAGTTGACATCTGGGCCAGAGAGGTAGATTTGAGCGTCATCAGCATACAGGTGATACTGGAAGCCATGGGACTGTATTGGTACCTTTGCACGCAGCTACAGGTAACAGGTTTTCCACAGGTAACTTACTGGTTGCAATGAAATCATGGAGACATGGTTCTATCTTGTTGCTGTGTACAAATGGAACTATGTCTCCATGATTTCACTGCAGCCAGTAAGTTACCTGTGGTAAACCTGTTACCTGTAGCTGCATGTAAAGGTACCATATGAGTTGCCCTAGGCCAAGGGAATAGATGGAGAAAAGTAGAGGCCCCAGGACATAGCCTTTTGGGACTCCAACAGAGAGAGGGCGGGATGAGGAGGAAGCGTGGGAGTGGGAAACCCAAAATGTGCGGTTGGCAAGGTATGAGGCAACCCAGGACAGGGCAAGGTTGTTAATGCCAAGGAAAGAAAGAATCTGAACTAGGAGGGGGTGGTCGACTGTGTCAAAGGCAGAGGACAGGTCGAGAAGGAAGATGGAGAATTGTCTGTTAGGTTTGTCTGTGAGTAAGTCGTTGGTAATTTTGGTTAGGGCAGTTTCGGTGGAGTGGTGGGGCCAGAAATCAGATTGTACTGCATGACCCACTATCTCTTGATAGTCAACTCATGTACAGATGTCCTGACATTTTTCTTTGAAATTTGCTTGTATAATTCATAATTTGTTGTTTCATTAATGATGCCAAGTCATACTGGCACTGAGGCAGCAAAGCTGGTTTAAATGATGATACTTCCCCCTCTCCCACAGATGTTATGAGGATTTGATGTTATGCTGTAATGTAATTTTTTCTTTCTCCAAACATATTGC
Organism: Allobates femoralis; assembly: GCA_033576535.1. Taxonomy (NCBI): domain Eukaryota; kingdom Metazoa; phylum Chordata; class Amphibia; order Anura; family Aromobatidae; genus Allobates; species Allobates femoralis. Next base: position 570,066,611 of record JARQOC010000004.1, on the reverse strand, counting down.
TTCTCTTTAAATCAAAAAGCTCTACTTTTACTCTAATCCATCCAAAACCTTGTTAAAATTGCCTTCTAGATTGATATAAGCAGATATTTTGAAACTGAAATTCGCCAAATTTGCCGAATTTCTCAAGAAATGAGATTTGCGGTGAATAAATTTACGAGTATCCTAGATAGCTTGTAATTGCTCAGTAAATACACAAGGAGAGAAGAGGGAAAACCTCACTGACTATTAAAGCTTACACTTTTCAGGAGAGAAACAGAGAGGGGATCCTGCTGAACAAAAGGCTTATGAGTCGCCCGGGGCAGTGGGGAACTCGGGTATCCGGGCCCTCGCTGAGGTCGGGGATATCACTGGTGGCCTGCCCAAAACCGTGGCCCCGGGGACCGAACTTAAAGAAGGGGATATGTACCGGGTATATAGTTGATGAATAGTTCTCGTGACGCCACCCGCAGCTTCTGGTGATTGAGCACCAGCGCCGCTTCAGACCTCCGTTGGTTAAGCTCCCTGCAGGTGGAGCTGACCTCTGGGGCAGGGGTGCACTGAAGATGATGGAGGTGCAGAGGTTGGATGGATGGATGGAGCACGGGGTAGCAGAGAGGCAAAGACATGGAGACTCTTTAGCCCTACCCAGGTACTTTACTGGAACAATGCAGGTGATTATACAGTTCACAGCAGAAACAGTCTTAGGACGAAGTAGCTGGCTGGGTAGTCACCATAGGCTGCAAAGTCTGTGGGAGTCTCCCGTGGAATGCCTGCTTGGATCTACCCTGTGTCCCGCTGCCAGTGCCTGTCTTGAAGTAGCCCGCTTAATGCCAGGCCCGTTGAGGTACTCTGAGATCCAGGCTCCTACTCTTCTTTCCTTCTCCCTCCTGCTCTGGGACTCGACCCCAGTGAGTAATCCTTGTGTGACTATTCCTCCGGACAGGATGTCGGGGCCGGTAAACGGACCGCGACCGCTGGTGTTCTCAGTGAGGGGGTGAACTCCCTCCCAGTCTTCGGAACTGGTGCTCCGGTAAAGTGGACCAGGATTCCCTCCTGAGTATGGGTGCTCGGGGGGTTCCCTCCTTCTGTCCCGGCTGCCTGTTTGCTCTCTCCAGGCCCCCTCCCTGGGAGTCCTCCTTTCCTCACTTGTAGCCTCCCCGATTTCAGTTTTCCCTCAATGATGACTGAAACCCCACTGTGTGTCCTCCCTCCTCCCCTAATTCTCCCCCTAGGGACTAACTCCACCTAGGCTCGAATGTGGGAGTGCTGGGATGGGAGCCTCCCAAAGGACATTTGCATTCCATTGTGACAGGGGTAACCGCACACTCATTTATGGGTGCTGTACCCCAATTGTGACGCCTGACTAGGTGGGGCGCCACACTTACACATTAGAGGGGAAAGACAGAGGACTCCGATGACCATAAGAGCTTTCACTCAATATGAAAGAGAGAACCCTGCTGAGCCTAAGAGCTTCCACTCTACAAGAGAGAGGACCTGACTGACCACTCTACAGAAGAGAGAGATGAATGCTTTTGACCAAAAGAACTTACACTCTATAGGCAAGAGAGAGAGGACAACATTGACCAAAATCACTTACACTCTACAGTAGAGAGAGACTTACCTAGTGCCTCTGTAGATGATCCTGCCATACAAACTGTGCTCCACTGGAAACTGCCTGATCTATGATGGCCAAGGTACTGACCACCACTGTACAAAGTATGATAATCTGTAAGATGCATAGCTACAGGGTTTTATGGGAAGTCCATGGAAGAGGGTGGACTAGGTGGTCATAAATTCCTAGACGGAAAACAACTATCACATTTATGTAAAGCTTAGTAGTGTTTACTAAGAGAGAGCTGCCCAGTTACAAGATGACTGCATGGGCAGAAATATTTAATCTTGGGACTAGCCTACAATTGGAGGGGTTAGCTCATGGGGTAAGAAAGTGATTTCAGTTTTGATGGGAGATAGGGAACAACAAATGTTGAGTTTGGATGTGCAGACCGGCTAGTTATCAGGGCTGCATTTGGGGGGTGTCTCGTAGCAGTCCCAAAGTTAAGATTGGCATGGGATAGCATGAACCTTAAAGAGTACTGTAGAATTGGACTGAACATCTGAGGACTGGAGACTACCCTCAAACCAGTGATTGCTTGCAAGATAAAGCTAAAGTATGGACAAACTGTCAGGCCACTTAATCCTAAAGGTTTGAAGTGCAACCTTCCCTTGCTGGACCTCTCCTGGTGATTGCGAGCTTATAACTCTTTGCTGGTGTTGTGGTGTACCCCCTGACACCCTCCCATATGAGGAAAAAGACATTTGTCTCCAAGTGTTAGGGAGCATACTGCTCTCTTCCTGCCATAGTGTTCTGATCTCCTGGAGCTACTCTAATGAAAAGGAAGGAGATGTAGATCTTCGAGAGGGAAAATGACCACTGTGTTCCTGATGCGATATTGTGAAATGGAAAGTGTGCCTAAGATTTGTGCTATCCCACATGTAAAGTTATTTTGGAAGTGTGGAATTTGTAGAGAAGCCGACTGCTGTTTAAGAACTGTTTGCCTTTGTTTCTGTCTTAACTGTGGATTAGTCTTGGGTTATCAGAAGCAATGTTGATGCAAAAAGGAAAAACCTGTTCCACACAAGTTACCACACCAACTCAGAACTGCAACCGCCCTGTAGAGTTCTGGGGCGAACAGGAACTGGGCCTCACCCGCGACACGTTCTGTGCATCCTCACACTTGCATGGCAATACAAATTAGTGTTAGCCCACAATCTAATGCTACTGCAGCGTGGAAAATGTTGCTGGGCATGTTTTTTTTTTATTTACAAACAGTGAATCAAATATCAAAATGTTCAAATTTTACAAATTCCAGGAGACTACTCAAACCTGACTCTCCGATCTATCTGATCATCAATACTTCTGGATTTGATCATGTGATTTTTGCAAACTGCAAATGCGCTGCAGAATTCTTTTTGCAGCACAGTACCTTTTTAAAGGGGGACACGCTCTGTGACCACAACTCGGCCCTTGCAAAAGGGGACCTGCCAATGCCCGCAGATATTTCAGCTTGAAGTGTGTCCGAGAACACACATCCACCTGAAATGTATTGCTGTTCAGAGACCTGCTGAGTCCCTGCCAATCGGAGGCCAGAAGCTGACATTGGCATGCAAGTCACTCGCGGTGCATGGCTATGACATTATGCACTGCCCGCCGCTTGGAGGCTAAAGTCAGCTGCCGGTATCTGAGCTAGCTATATACTACATACCAGTATATATGCACACCAGTATACACTATATACTACACATCAGTATACACTGTATACTTCACACCATTATCTACACATCAGCATACACTATACATCAGTATCTACACATCAGTTTAAACTGTATACTACACATCAGTATACACCATATACTACACATCAGTATCCACACATCAATATACACTATATACTACACACCCACTAAAATATATATATATATATATATATATATATATATATATATATATAACAGGAAAAAAAACTGCACAGCACTCACAGACTAATGTGTACTGGTGCCAGCAGGGACGCTGGATCAAATAACTAGAAAAAAGTACTCTGCAGCACTCAGCTACTACCAATGATGTACAAATGCTAACAAGCTATATATATATATGAGAAAAAAGTTTAAAAACTTAAGTTTTTTTCAAAAAACTCAAAATCTTATCTTTTTATTTCTGAAGTTCTTGGTACACACATTGGCCAATGTCTGTTTGCTCATCGACTGCAACAAAGTGACTTCAGGTCCGATGAGTCCTACGCCGATATCCCAATCCTCCTTGTCCACCCCCCCCACTTCTCAGTGGGCAGACTCCATCTCGACCCTAGATCATTGGCCAATGTGTGTACCAAGAACTTCAGAAATAAAAAGATAAGATTTTGAGTTTTTTGAAAAAATGGAGTTGCTGGCCTCATGCTGCAATTTGCACCCTCATTGACCACAGGTGATCTAGGGTCGAGATGGAGATGGATGGATCAGGCCCTGCACAGAGCAGAACTATGGATGGATCAGGCTCTGCACAGGATCTGCAGACATTACAGCTGCCATTTTCTCCCCTTCACTCAGTCCCGACTGCCACTAGTGATAACAGAGATGGAGGAGGGGGATAGGACACGCTGTAAACACTGCGCAGCTACTAAATAGATACAGGGAGGAGGGATATATTGTATTAACCTTCACCAGGCCTGTGGCCTCCAGCTTGGTCTCTAGGACTCCTTCCGGCCAGCATCTCCAGCTCCTACAGCCCACTGCAGTCCAGCAGCCTCTGCAATCTCAGAAAAGAGGCAGGGTCTGCAGGACCTGTGTACAGCACATAGTGCAGGCCTGGGACAACCGCAGCTCAGTGAGAAGGACCTTTGGTGAGTCACATGACTGTGATGTCACCAAAAGTCCTTCTACAGCCAGAAACTTCAGTGATAGCACAGAACCTGTACTATCACAAGTATAAATAGTGCAAGCTCTGTTCAATCAGTGCAGTTTGTGATTAACATGCTGGGGGCCCCTCAGAGGGTGGGGGACCTGGGCAACTGCCCAGTCTGCCCCCCACCCACGCCAGCCCTATGTGTGTGCCACCTTGCCCAGTTTACTTGCATTCCTTGTGTGACGCCCCACTGGTCAGGCATCACAGTTGGGGTAATGCACCCATAAATGAGTGTGCGATCACCCCTGTCACAGTGGGATTGGAGGGTTTGTAGGAGGCTCCCATTCCAGCACTCCCACACACCGACCTAGAAAAACAGTTGGAGACTAGTCCCTGGGGGGGGGGGTAATTAGGGGAGGAGGGAGGTAGAAAAACGGTGGATTCTAGATTTGCCTCGAGGGAAGACGGAGCACGGGAGCCCTGAGAGAGAGAAGGGGACTCCGAGAGAGGGTGCCTGGAGAGAGAGAAAACAGGCAGCCCAGACTCAAGGAGGGGACCCCCCGGAATAGGAACGTCCATACTCCGGGAGGGAACCCCAATAGGGCCTGGTACTAAGCGGGCTGGTCCCGGGCAGGCAGCAGCAGCAGGACACGGGTCAGAGCAAGGAAGGCATACCACAGGAGACTCCAAAAGACCCTGCAGCCCACTGCAACTATCCGTCAGACTACCCTTACCTAACAACTGTTGTCCTCTGTGAACTGTGCCACTACCAGCATTGTTCCAGTAAAGTACCCGGGTAGAGTGACAGAGTCTCCGTGTGCTTATTTCACTGCTGCACTGCAACTGGTCTATCTCCATCATCAGCACTTCCATCACTACAGGTGCATCCCTGCCCCGGAGGGCCAGCTCTACCTGCAGGGAGCTGTACCATCTCGGCTGCTGTACCATCGCCCTCCGTACGTCTGAAGTGGTGCTGGTGCTATATCACCAGAATCTGTGGGTGGAGTCACAATAAACTTACAAACTTTTGTTCCCATTTCAACTACCCCCTTTTAGTTGACCACCAGGGCCATGGGTCTGGGCAGGCCACCAGTAACTTCCCAACCGCAGCAGAGGGCCCAGACACCCAAGTTCCCACATTGCCCTGGGCTAGTCACTTGCATACATCTAGTTAGAATGTGGCCAGAAGGATACTAATCGCTGTTGCCACCTGCACGAGAGGATGGAGTGTGTGTACTGTGAGGATTCAGAAGTCCTTTGATTATAAAATTAACCACACCACAGTAGCATGCACAATGCTAACAGTAGTGAGTACACTCACTTTCAAGATTTGGTTCTCCTTGTCAATACCAATGGTCATCACATGACCACATATGATTATTTGTGTTTTTTATACTTATGGTCATGTGCCAACTAGCTTCTCCTCCTGCTTCTCTTAATGAAGCAAGGGCTGTAATTTTTCACTGAACATGGAGTGAATCCTGAAGAACAACTAGCTGGCAAGTGACTGTAAGGCTGGGGTCACACATAGAAGTCCGTTTTTGGAAGTGATTTTCATCACCAATCCGTTTTTTATAGGGTGCTTTTTGAGCCTCCTACACCCCTGAACGTTTTTGGACTTAGTCATTTTTTCATTAAAAACGCATGTGCGTTAACACATGCGTTAACGCAAGTGCCTATATGTGCCATGCGTTAACGCATGCGTTTCCCATAGGGCCCCATGTTAAAAAAACGCATGCGTTTTTTAACTGATGCCAAAAACGTTGCTAGCAACGTTTTTGGCTCAAAAACGGACAGAGCAATGTTTTGAGGTCCAGAAAAAAACGGACAGGGTGTTTATTACATCCAATCCGTTTTTCTGTCAGTTTTTGGACTTAGAAAAAAAAAATGACAAAAATGAAGCCAAAAACGGACCAAGGGCTTATGTGTGACCCTAGCCTAAGTATGCAAATCGCATACGTCACATGATGACTAATCAAACCACCTAAGTTGTGTAGGAGGGAGCGTTAAGATTGAATATTTGCCCTGGGTGCTGGAATACTTAGATCTACTAACACTTACAAGAAAATCATACCCCCAACACATTTGGTAAAATGAATTTAAAGCAGCCAAACTCAATTTTAAATGATGGTAGTGATGCATTCTGTGTTCTGGAGCCTCCAGAATTGAAATTCTCCCAGTATTCCCTGCAGGATAAATGTCTGCATTCTTTTATTTCGATACAGAGAAACATTAGCAGTGTCACTACAATATGGCAGCTCAAGTATCCTGTTAGCCAAGAAGCTTGTCGTCTCTTTATGATGACAACTAGCAAAAGTGTTAAAACAACTCTGGCTTTTAAAGCAGGCTGTAAATCAGAAAGAGCGTAAAATTGTTATGTAATCTATCTACAAAGTTACTTTATTATTTAATAAAAGATTTTATTTATATTTGTATTACCAGTAAATAGCTGTTCAAAGGTAGAAATGCAATATTTCTTTTTTTTCACCTTCCTTCATCATATTCCACAGTTATTACAGATCACTGTCCCTATTAGAGCACTCAACTTAATATCTTGTTTAGTAAATCTTTGGAGAGTAGGAGAAAACCCATGCAAACATTAGAAGAACTTCTGAACTATTTGGAGGTGTTGTCCTTGGGGTGATATGAGCTCAGTTGCAAATTACCGTGTTTTTCTACAAATTACACAGTGTCTTATATCTTTGCACTTTTGAAAAAAGCGCTAGGGCTTATTTTTGGGAGAGGGCTTATTTTTTTCCCATGAACAACCCTTCCCCTCTCCATAGAGAACACATGAACTTACCTGTCAGAAAAACACGTTCAAGGTAAAGCTTGCCATGTCAAACAACTGCAATTTATCTTAAGGGTCTTTGTTCAGCTTCAGCTTGAAGGTGTATGGCCCTAACTTACATTTGTAATTTCCGGTACTGTGTCAGTGTCTCTATAGGTATAGTATCTACAGTGTGAGACTTACTGGTACTCTCCAAACAGTGGCACTCTTCTTCTCCACCGATATGGGGCCAGGAGGGAGAAGGAGGCTGGAGCCTTGAGCGGGACATCACATGTGGCTGCTTCTGCTTGAAGGAGCAGGGCCAGCCAGAGGCAGGAGGTGGGATGCTGGAGTAGCAGCTGAATGCCACCTCCTTGGTCCTGCCTCTTGGCCCTCATTGTGACATGCTGTGTGCTCAGGAGGCAGAAAGTGGGACACTGGAAATGCAGCCAATTGCTACCTCCTTGGTCTTGCCTCCTGGCCATCATTATGACATGGCGTGGGCTCATGAGGAAGGAGGTGAGACACTGGAGCAGCAGCCAAGCCCACAGCATGTCACATTGATGACCGGGTTGAGGGGCCAAGGAGGCGGGCTTGGAGACTTGGTGAGCACATTTCATTTTTTCCTTCTATGGCAAGCAGCAGGATGATTTGGGAGCCTATTCCAGCACCTCCACCGTTAGGTTATGTCTTTGTGATATTAGTGACATAACCTGGCACTGCAGGCACTGAGTAACTAGGACTTATTATTATTTTTGAGGAGGGCTTAATTTGGGAAAAACATAACAGTGCTAATTGGTGAGCCACTGTGCCAGGAATTTTTACGTGGATGCTAATCAGTTGAAATGAGCATATGTATGAACATTGGCTAATAAGCACTGGCCCACTGGCAATGATCAGGTGAGTAAACTCTTGTTTGTCAGCTTATTGTGTCCTTTATGCGTCCTAAAAATCATTGCAAACTTTACATATGGAGAGTTTGTGGGACCAAATGAATGTATTAAAAATTGATTACCCCAAAACAGTTTTCATTGGTCCATGTAAAAAATGAAAACCAATGAATTTTCTTTCAATGCTAGAATGATGCTTTGAATCAGAGGTCCCTAACCCTAGTATTATACTCACCCGCCGATGTCTTCAACTTTTATCTGCACCACTCGGTTTCGTGGTGCCACCTTGTTACCACAATTTCTGACTGCTGAAAGTCAGAAATAATAGTCACAAGCTGTTAGGAATGCCAGAACAAGGCAAAAGTGACCAGCAGATGACTCCAGAAAATACTGGAGAGATCCGGTAGGTCACAAAGTGCTGGAGACCAATTGGAGTAGCAGAGATATAAGGTGAAGATGGCGACAGGTGAGTATAAAACTAAATACAGGGATCTTAGATTAGAAACACCCATCTAGTGGTAAAATTAAACAAAAAAAATGGCGTGGTGCTTAAAAGCGGTTGTCCACTATGTTTAGGATAGGTCATTAAAAGAATTGTCAACTAGGACAACCCCTTCTGATTCCACTTGTTTTCCCCAGTAAAAATAGAAGACCTCGTACTGACTTTCCGTACTGCCACCATTTCAGTGTTGTTGGTACTTGTGATTCTTGTGATGTTATACAAACCCCATGTCCACTCACCGGAGGCTTCTCTCTCCCTGCTTTCAGACCCAAATAAGTAATCTATAAGAAGTGACACTGAGGTTGACGCTCACTTCCTGTTGATTGTTCATTTAGTCTGAAGGTGGGGAGAGAGAAGCCTCCGGTGATTGGACATTGTGCTTGCGTGACATCACATTGTTTTATAAGCCTCGGACTGTCATTATTGGCAACACAGGATGGGAGTGCAGGGTCTTTTATTATAACTGAAGGAAACAAGTTGAACAAGAAGGAGTTGTCCTAGTAGTGAACAACCTCCCAGCCCTCGCGGACAGGATGTCCCCCCTCTTGTATCTATACAACCGAATTCTCCACATTTATTGTTACTTGTATTGTTACTATGTTACTTGTCCTAGTCTGCCCTTTTAGCATGTAAAGCACCATGAAATATAATGGCGCTATATAAATAAATAATAATAATAATAATAATAATATTAGAATGATGGGGTCCAACATACGGCACACCCGGAGTTTAGCTGTTATCACTTCTGGATGTAAACAGTCTATGGACTAACATAATACCTCCGTCCACTTTTTAGGGACTGCTGCCAGGTACTACAGATCAGCTACTATTTACTCCAATAGGAGTCACTTGTTATTGGTTACTAGAATCTATCACAAATAAACTTTTATACCTTGTTGAGAACATGCCCTGTTTGCAATTATTACAAAAATGATTATAAATTATGTAACTATAGACTTGCACTATATATACAATAACATTTTACCTCCAGTAGATGAATAAAATGTATTAATATACACTGTGCAACCTTTCAAGTCAGAACATATGCCTTACCCCCGTTGTATGGAGATGCTTCATATCTATCTTACGAGTACATGCACTGTGTAAATTTGATATTTTCTCTCTGGATCCTTTCCAGCACGTTGGCTTGTTACAATTTCCACTTCAAAGTGTTAGAATTCTATTCGTCTGCAATACTAAAAGAGTTCCACTGTCAAATTGCTTGAGGGCATAAAAAAACATATCAACTGTAAGTGTTATAAATGCACATGTACTGGTAGATTAAAAGTTGTTTTAAGTAAAATTGGAAATCTTGAAATAGATGGCCAAGTGTTACTTTCAGAACTCCCTTCCATTGATACATTTCTCATCTTTTGGGAATGATATGTCTTAATTGATTAGATTCTTAGAAGATGTCTTGCCTCTAATCAAGTGGTGTAACATGTACAACTCGGATGTTTAAAATTAGGGCAGTCATTTTCCAAAATTATTGTTTGTGTTCTGTCAAGCTGGTTGAGTGTAATCTTTTTTTTTTTCTTTTTATATTATTATGCGTGTTGCATGGTTACCCAGAAATTGTACATCCTCCGGGGCAAGCCCATATGGCTTATGCGTGCTGTTTACAAATATAGATTATGCATGCAGTAGGGAGTTTAGAAAGTAAATTAATCTGTCATAAGAACTGAGTTAATTATCAAGATGTAATTATTTAACAGGAATGACACAAGGGGGCTGGATTATAGTTTTATCATTACTTAGGAGGCTAAATGTCACTTTGAAAGTTCAGATTTGTGCTATATAATACATGTTGTGCTCCAGAGCCACTCTTCCTAATGCAGCTGGTAGTATCATAGTATCATAGTACTATTCTGAACACTATGGTCACCAAATCAGCATAGCAGTATCCTTAGAATGTGACCTAAAAGTTTCTTTTATTGTCTGCAGGGTCCCTAGACTTTCCAAGGCAGACACTGCACTGATAATGCCATCCTATATGACCAGTGGAATTTTCATGGTTAGAAGAGTTGAAGAACCTTTGCTGTCATGATAGTAATGGTCAAGTATTTCACCCTACAGTAGTAGAGAACCTGTTATGTAGTCTTTGTGTGTGTAAAAATTGGCATGTATTGGCACCATATACAACAACAAATAAAGAGACAGTTGTACTCTGAAATGCTCAGGCATGCAAACAATGAATATTGTAATTTGAACGTGAATGCTAAGTAGTGATGAACCCGCCAATGTTTAAGTTTGGGACCGGATTTGACTTGAACTTGAGTCAGAACCCCAAACCCAGACTTTAAAGTTATGAAATGGTGGCTAGGGGGGGTCCAAGTGGCTCTCAAAAGAAGCAGAACAGTGATTAAACATCAACGTCACGCTTTGGCCTTGTTCACACGAAGTGTAATTGCCGAGTTTTTTTTGTGTGGGTGTTTTTCCCGTGTTTTGTGGCCGCGCTATTTAGCACTGGTAAAAAAACTGGTGCATTCACACACTGTGTTTTTTTACAGCCGCATTTTTCCCCCACGAGTGCAGGGGGAAGTGATGTCACAGGGGGAAGAAATAATGCTGTCCCCATGTGACATCTGTGTACTTTCACTTTCGCAGTGTATCTACATACACTGCGAAAGTGAACTAAAAGAAAGCAATGGGTATTAAAAATAAAAAAAAAGTGCTCACCTTTCCACCTTCTGTCCCAGGATGCGAGGCATCCAAATCCGATCGCTGCAGTACCTGAATCAGCTGACTGGCAGCAAACCAATCAGCTGACGTTGTCACTGACAGCATCAGCTGAGCGGTTTAAACCGCCCACCAAAACACAATCAGCTGATGTGTCACGTGACATCATCAGCTCATCGTGACGTGACAGCATCAGCTACGTGGTTTAAATCTCAGCTGATGATGTCAGGAGACACATCAGCTGATCGCTACCGGCCAATCACATCATTAAGGTCCTTGCAGCAATCGGACGTCTTCCCCTCGGGTCTCGGGACAGCCGGCGGAAAGGGCAGCCGACGGAGAGGTGTTTTATTTTTTTTATTTATGATAGCTTTTGTTAACTTTTATTTTGCTTTCGCAATGTATGTAGATTCTAGAGATGAGTGATGTTCAATTCGAAATGTTCACCAATCTCAAATTCGACCTGTTTAGGGCAGTGTTCGAGTCATTCGTCGAATTAGAACAATTAGCTTCAAATTCGGCAGTTCGAGGTTATGTTCGATAATGGTTCGATCAGCAAAAAGGACCCTATAAAGTGGTCTGGGGCAAAGGAAAAGGCTGAAATGGAGGTATGATTGTTTAAAAGCCTGCGGTAAAAAGCCGCCGGCATTTAAACAATAATTCAGCCTGATCCTCTGCCCCCTGCAGCCTCCCATCCCCATCCTCCACTCCTCCTGCTGCCTCCCATCCCGATCCTGAGTCAGGATCGGGCGGAAGCGCAGCATCAGGGAGCGGGGAGCGAAGGAGCAGGGCGGAGAAGTTGGCGGTGGTAAGAAGACTGCCCCGCCGGCTTTCCTGCTGTATTCCGCGCTCCTCTCTCCCTGATGCCCCCTCATCGCCCCCCCCGCCGCCTCCCCACCTGATCCTAAGTTAGGATCAGGCGGGGGGAGTAGATCCAGGGAGCAGGGAGGGGGCATCATGGAGCCGGGAGTGCAGAACAGAGCAAGAAATCCGGTGGTGTCTTCACTGCCGGCTTTCCCGCCTGTTATTTCAAAAGAACAGCTGATGCAGATCAGCTGTTCATTTGAAGAAGCCGCGGTGCTGTCTATGAAAGTTCATGTGAGTTCATGTAGCAGGGATGAACAAACTTTTAACAGTTGAATAAAAGCTTAAATATTAATATTAATTGTGGGCAACATGTCTCTAGGGGGTGCTCACCCCCCTAGAGACATGCTGCCCACTTAAGACGGCATGTCATGCGTTAATAACTCCTGTACAGTAAGCCGGCTATTGTCGGCTCTGTATAATTTTGTGAATGAAGCCTCGGCTCCTCTGACAGCTGCGCACACACGATACGTAATGTACATATAGTATGTGCGCTGTCCGAGGTCCTGTAGGTATTTACAGTAGATCTATGGCGGTGCGCTCCCCATAGATCTACTGTAAATGCCTACAGTACCTCGGACAGCGCACATACTATACGTACATTACATATAGTATGTGCGCAGCTGTCAGAGGAGCAGGCAGCTTCATTGAGAAAATTATACAGAGCTGACAATAGCCGGCTTACTGTACAGGAGTTATTAATATATGACATGCCGTCCTGAGTGGCAGCATGTCTCTAGGGGGGGTGGGCACCCCCTAGAGACATGTTGCCCACAATTATTATTAATATTTAAGCTTTTTTAACAGATTTAACAGTTTGCTCATCCCTGCAGCAGCAGGGATGAGCAAACTGTACAGTAACCGGATTGCTCCGAATTACACATTTAAAATAGAAAATGTGTGTGAAGGCAATTGCGTTCACCGCATCCGGATCTGGATGTGGTGAACGCAATTACCCTAACAAATGTGACCCTAGCCATACCGAACATGACACTCTCTACCGTGCTCACATAAAACTGGACTTTTTCATGTATTTCCTAGCAGTACTGCAAGTCATTATTACGATATGCATTGTTTGCATGTCTTAGTATTTCAGATGCATCTGTCTCTTTATTTGTTATACTGTAGTGTATGTCATGTTCAGTATGCACCTGTTCACACTACATGTTAGGAAGTGCTGTCAGTCTTCTTATTTTGGAACCATATACATACATCAATTTGAAACGCATAGACCAGTATCACCTCTATCAGGATATGCTAATTTTAATGTGTAAATGTTGCTTTCTTTGGATGTGCTAATAAACATTACTACTTTTATCTTCATTGAAAACCAAGTGCTGGATATTTCTCCCGTTTTTCCTGTTTCTTATATTGATCCATTTTCAACTGAGATTTTCTGTTTGTGCACTTCGAAGGTTTATCATAATTTGTTATGAGAGGTGTACTGAATATGAATTTTTTTCTTATTCTGTGTGTAATATTCAGTATGTATTGAAGGGCACATCTTACCAGGTCAGAGCTATCACAATACCTTGCTCCTGACATTACAGAGCTAGGATGTGGTAGCATGATGTACAATGCTCTGGATCCATCTAAGCCCCCGAAACCTGGATAGCTCCATAGTTTTGTATGTGACAAAGGCTGCTTGCATGAATTATTATTGTTCTATAATAACATGCCATTGTTTATTTATATACATAAAATATGTTCAATTGATTAATAGCTGCTACAATTTAATTATACTCACAGCAGTCATGTTATATTACTATTTAAAGCAACCTTCACCACTCCATAACATTTGTCAAGTATAGTCATCCTATTTCTTTCCCATTTTTTGCTTCTCGATGCCTCCTACCTTGAGAACGGAATACCGCTGCACTAAAATGGCCTCAAGTGATATAGGGAGCAGTGGTGGAGCTCGACCATGGCTCCACAGCATAGGAAAGCAGAAGAGTCTTAGTTCAGACTTACCACTGCTCTTCCGATGCTTCTGAATTGGACATTTTGGATGTAGGAGGACCAGAATGCCAGTTTCTGCAGGGGAGGCTGTGGAAGGTAAAAGGAGGTCATCAGGTAGGATGACTTTACTGGAGAAATGTATAGTTACCTTGTAGTGCCATGGTGCAGGGTCACTTAGTATTGTGCGACAGGCTGTACCTGAGGCTACTGTGAAAGTATCATTTTTGATAATTTTCAATTCCCCTTAGCTAGGGAGCAATGTTAAAGGGGTTGTCCGATACTTCATATTGCAACATACTATACCATCACCAATCAGCTGTTCTTAGTGTTGGTGGCGGCAAGATGTGATCAGTTGCTGAACGGAACTACCGTCAGATCAGGGGCGTAACTACAATGGGTGGAGGGGTAGTGATTGCACTCAGACCCTGGAGCCTAGGGGGCCCCCAAAAGTCTCTTTGGCCATATATGAAATAACCAATACTCTTAAAGATTTGCAATAATTGAGGGACCCTTTGGAACTTTTGCATTGGGGCCCATCAGCTTCAAGTTACGCCACTAAAGCTAGAGTCACACTTGCACCATGAAAGCGCTAAAAGCTAGCGTTTTTCCCAACTCCAAATTGTGAAAAACCCTAGCGTTAACGCTTCCATAGGCTCCCATGCAAAAAACACATGGTCAAAGTGTATCACTTTTTACGCTAGGCATTTTTGCAGAAGCACCAAAAAACGCTGTAAGCAGCGTTTTTGGGGGTGTTTGCAAAAATACGTGCGTTTTGTTAACATGGGAGTCTATGGGAAATGCATGCGTTAACACATGATCCATATGTGCACCATGTGTTAATGCATGCATTAACGCTTGGGCTAAAAAGGGAAAAAATGTCATAAAAATGGCAAGAGAAAAAACTGCTTCCCATAACAAATCCTTGCAAAGGATGCACCCTCTCAAATATGACCCTAACCTAACAATATAGTTCAGTGTTTCTCAACTCCAGTCGTCAGGACCCACCAACACGTCGTGTTTTCAGGATTTCCTTAGTATTGCACAGGGGTTGGAATTATCTCCAGTTCAGGTGATTAAACTATCACCTGTGCAATACTAAGGAAATCCTGAAAACATGACATGTTGGTGGGTCCTGAGGACTGGAGTTGAGAAGCACTGGTATAGTTACTGCAGCTGAGTTTGGAAGATCCACCCTTTGCAGTGGAATACACATGGATGTGGCTGCTTCCACTGAATAGTAGACTAAGTTGTCTAGTTCTACTGAGCAACTAAATACAACTGTTCACCTCTGGAGCCAACAATTGATCGGTAGGGGTACCAGGTATCTCACCCCCTCATCTGATGTTGATGACCTATCCTAAGAGTAGGCCATCAATATAATCAATCGAACAAGTTTGATCAAAAGCATACGCACAGAGATGGTGGCCATGTTCTTTTTTTGTTGGGTGTTTCTAACATCAACTGTAATGAAAGAGTGCTATTTCTTTAAAATTGCCCAAATCATCAGTGTCAGTGAACACTGCCTGCCACCGCAGAATAAATGTGCCACGTTATAAATAGTATGAACTAATCAGTTTAATTATTTCTAGATGAGAGTAGACACCTTAGTGTACAGAGCAACTTTTGACATTTTGTCCAACAGAGAAGTAATCCAACCTTGGGAAATTAAATAAAATATGACCTTTTACAGCCGGCATGCCGCTTGATTAGTTAATTAGGTTTTGCAATTAACAAACATGTCCCAATGTAACAATTTGCTGTTCTGTAATTCATATTTTGATGATTGATTATATTTTATTATGCAGCTAATCATGTGGCTAAAGAAAACATGCAATACAATATTTAATCACGCAGGAAAATATTCTGGTTTAAAGTCATTGGAGTTAATTTCTCATCATTTATCCAAGTGTTACAGTACTATCAAATTAGCACTTACCAATGATAGATATAGAAATACTCACATTCTAGGTATTATGTTATGAGCAACAAGGCGTCTGTCGGCAAATATGACCATGAAATCCAGTAGGACAGGAATGGAATTGTTGAACCGACCTTTTCGTATTGTGTTAGCTGCAGTATGGATGCACAAATGACATTTTATTCCAGCACATGCAGCTTATGCTGGCACTTATGATGGCCGCTAAGGCTGAAGTTCTCAAGGCTTTCTACACGAGGGGCTTAAGCCCTCCATGACCCAGCCTGTTTTGACCTTTCTATTTTTTGTAATTCTGACCAGTGTCACTTTATGAGGTAATAACTCTGGAACGCTTCAATGGATCCTAGCGATTCTGAGTTTGTTTTTTCGTGACATATTGGGCTCCATGTTAGTGGTACATTTAGGTCGATAATTTTAGCGTTTATTTGTGAAAAATTGGAAATTTGGCGAGAATTCAGAAAATTTAGCAATTTTCAAATTTTAAATGTTTATTCTGTTAAACCAGAAAAGGTTGCAGGCATGGGAGACAGGGGGTGATCGGATGGAACCAGGGGGCTGCAGGAGCCGGCAACGGCATCGCAAAGTACAGGGAGAGCAGGGAGTGATTAGCGATTCGGCGGACATTTATACCGGCTCCGTACTGTACTGAGGTGTCTAAGCCACAGTACATGTATGACAATTGGCCGCTGCTTGGCGTACATGTACTGAGGCTTACACACCTCAGTACAGCGCCGGCATAAATGCCCGCCATCGCTCCCCCGTACCCGTGCTGCTGGCATCTGCGGCATCCCCCTGCCATCCAACCATCATCTGTCCCCCATGCCTGTGTGGCCTGTGCATCAGGCTGCATCAGTGCATTGATGTTGGCTTGGAAAGCTTGGGGGCCGTTTTAGAGATAGGATCCCTGAGCAATTTTTTTTTGTTTTCCTACCTGCCACCCCTCCTTTACACCAGCCTTGACTGTGGAGAGTTTGCCAGTGTCTGAAGGAAAGCCCAAGCCCGACTATAATCCTGCAGCACAATTACAATGTGTTCAATATATTAGTAAAACATGCTGATGATACTTTTATAGTCAATAACTTTACAATTTTACAGCCAACTTTCCGTAAATTTCTCAAGGTTTTCCAGCTCTCTGCTTGATGTCACTGCTGTCATTCAATAAGATCATGTATTAATTACTTAAAATGTGTTTTGATGATGTGATGGACTCAAAGTGCGTGGCCTATTAGGAAGCACAGCTCTTATAACTATATTTTAAGTGTAATCAGTCAGGCCCCCGTGTACCCATCACATGATAACCTATTATGGTGGAAAGTCATTTTGTGTGTAAACTTTAAAATGGTGATATGAAGGGGGTTATTTGCTAAATATGAAACACTAGATGGAGGCCCGATGCTATCGCATTGGGAGGGCGACGATGGTCCGATGGGGGCAAGCCAGGGGAAGTGTGTACCGCGCTGCGGCAATAGGTTGGAGGGGGTTGTGGGGTGCAGGTATTGGGCCGGGTTGATTGGGCTGCAGAGGTGGGAGCAGCAGGGGTGTTGGGCGTGTCAGCCAGGAGTGCGGCGACAGCCTATTAGGAGACACATCACTTGGGTGTCCCAATATGGCTTCCGGCGTACCTCCGGTCAGCGCAGTTGATTGTGGGATTCGTAGACATCCAAACGGAAATGGATGACAGAGGACATAAGGCAATTATGTAAGTAGATCTGTTTTAATAATTTCCCCTTTCTCCTAAAATAGGCTGTGGTCACAGTTGACATGCGTTTTTTTAGTGCCTTTTAAAAACGCATGCTTTTTTACATGCGTTTTTCATGTCATCATGAGTTTTATAAGGTGTCTGATGGCTCCCTGCGTTTTTGGCTGCGTTTTGGAATCTGCACCCAAAAATAGTGCTTGTACTATTTTTTGGTGCGTTTTGAAAAACGCATGCGTTTTTGAAGAAAACGCATGCGTTTTTATAACATGGGCCCCTATGGAAAACGCATGGAAAAACGCATGTACAATTAGTACCTTTTAGTGCCATTCAAAAACGCATGCGTTTCCCATAGGAGCCCATGTTAAAAAAACGCATGCGTTTTTTAAACATGGGCTCCTATGGGAAACGCATGCGTTTTTGAATGGCACTAATTGTACATGCGTTTTTGCATGCGTTTCCCATAAGGCCCCATATTAAAAAACGCATGCGTTTTTGGAAAAGCTCCAAAAACGCATGGGACTGTCACACATGCTTTTTGGCTATTAGGGCATGCGTTTTTTAACATGGGGGCCTATGGGTGCGTTTTTTACATGCATTTTTGAAAACGCAGGTCTCCAAAAACGCATGTGAAAAATGCTACTGTGACCCCAGCCTCACTCATCACTAAAGGAGTATATTTCAGGTACAGGCACACCTATGATCAGACTGTGTTGCAGTATTGTGACTGTGTTCTGCGAATATACTATTCATCTCTAGTATTTTCATATCATAGAAATATTTATATATTTCGCTACCCTAAATTATTTACACATTTACTGCTAACACTATTATGCATGCATCCTTCATGTGTAAGAAAAGTTCACCTTTATAAAAATGGAAAAGCTCTAACTCCGATGCCGCGAGTGTGAACGGGAGTTCCAGTTCGGTGGATGCTGCAAGAACAATTATGTTGCAGAAGATTTGATTCTTTGTAACTTTTCAACTCACTGGCTCAGAATACACCATGCCGAAAGAAATAGGTTTTCAGCTATATCAACACAGCCATGTTACTGAACCATGCCAGCAAAACTAAAAAATGAAGCCAATAGATATTGAATTTAATTCAACTATTTACATGGTTGAACACACAGTATGGAGCCTATTTACTAAGGTCAGTTTTGGGTTAACCTCCTTGATCTAGTGTTTAATCCATATTTACTATACTAGTCACAGCCTGTGCAAGATCAAGATTACAGATATTTGCAGAGTGCAGGAATATAGGAGATGAGGCAAGCTTTTATTTTTCTAATTTAAAATTCAGTTTCAAGAAACTTGACAAAATAATGTAATCCTTCAAATTCATATGTATTTTACAAATAAAGTGGGAAAACGCATCATCAATTTTCTAAGTAAAT
Source organism: Allobates femoralis (assembly GCA_033576535.1). Taxonomy (NCBI): domain Eukaryota; kingdom Metazoa; phylum Chordata; class Amphibia; order Anura; family Aromobatidae; genus Allobates; species Allobates femoralis. Next base: position 570,047,540 of record JARQOC010000004.1, on the reverse strand, counting down.
ATATTTTTAAAAGTGCTAGAGACATTAATTTTTCTCCAGATGTCGGTAACAACCCATCCAATCCACACAGATAAAAAAAACAAATGATAGATGTTAATACATTCTGTGATTTGTAATAACACAGGGAAAAAATATTGAACATGTTTACTGAAATTTACTGACATGAATTTAAGGCCTGTTTCACACCTCTGCGCCTGGCCACATCACCTGCACCAGCCTGGTTGCGCTGGCGCAGGTGCAGGCGCAGAGGTGATTAGGGGCACTGTGGGGCTGCGTTTACAGTTACTGTAAACGCATACTAGTACCCCCTTAGCTCTCAGCTGCGTTCGGTGCCCCCATTATAGCCTATGGCCGAACACAGCTGAGCGCGCGCTCTGCCAGTGAGAAGCGCAAGTGAAACTGGAAGAGCGCACGGCGAATGCGCCTGGTCTTGACGCACCCGGAAACGCTCTGTTGAGACAGCTGCAGGTGTCCAGTTCCCGGATCTTCCCGGATCAGGGCAACCCAGCCCCATAGACAGCCATGTTAGGGAGCGCCAGATTGGGAGAATCCGGGAGGATCCAATTTGGGGAGATTTTTCTCCCTGGACACAAAAATGCAGCATGCTCCGATTTTGTGTCCGGGAAAAAAGTCTGATTCCTCCCGATTTCTCCCAGACACATGGAAACCAGATAGCAGGGAGTTGCCATCCGGCTCCATCAGGCCCCGTAGGGCTGCGTGGGGTGAAAATCGGGATCGGACCTGACCGCAGTGTGAAGCCAGCCTAAGGTGTGACTTTGGCTCATTCTCTCCTACAAACACTCTTCAAATCCTTCTGTGAAGTCTGAGCTTTAGTTAATTTCATACATTCTCTATTGGATTGAGGTCAGGTGATTGGCATCTTTATTTTCTTTTTCTATTGAGTTTCCTTAACTGTGTGTTTGGGATCATTGTCTTGTTGAAATGTCCACCCTTATTTCATATTCATCATTTTAATAGATGGTAGCATATTTTTTTAATCAAGAATCTCTTGGTACATTTGTTCATTTATCCTTCCTTCAAGATGAAGTTTGTCAGTGCCGTATGCTGAAAAACAGCCTCACACCATGATATTTTTACCTCCAAACTTCGGCTTTAGTATGCTGTTTTAAGGGGGTTTTGTCCTCCAAATGTGTATTAAGGCATATAAAGAGTTCAATTTTCGTCTCATCTGACCAGACTCTACTTTCCCAGTATTTCACAGGCATTTATAAATGTTTTTAAGCAAACGTTAAACACACTTGAACATGCTTTTGATTGAGCAATGGAGTCATACATGGTGAGTGTGCATAAAGGAGCATGCATACAAGCCATGGAGGTTGAGGTCATTGCTTATTGTTTTCTTTGAAACAATTGTACTCCAAGGTGCTTCTTGGCTCTTGGACAACATTTGTGATAATTCTATTCACTCCTTGGTCTGACATTTTACATGGAGCACCTGGTCATGGATGGTTTATGTTGCTATCCGTTTCCAGATATAGGCCCCCAACAGTGCTCATTTGGAACTTTAATAGTTTAGATATTCTTTTGTAACCAATGTTATAAGCATGTTTTGCAACAATAACGATGCAAAGATCTTGAGGCAGCTCACTAGTTTTACCCATTATGAGATGTTTCTTGTGTGGCACCTCGGTAATGAGATACCTTGGAAGCAGTTGATATTATTTCTCACTAAGTAGCAGAATTGCTTTCTAATTCTTGATACATTTCAGCTGGTGTCATGACTTTCCTTGGCTTTTTGCTCCTCTGTGTCTTCATTTATGCAATATTTTTTCCCTGTGTCATTTCTCATTACTACATATAACTTCGTCACCTGTGTGGATTGGACGGGTTGTTAGCAACATCCAGTGAGAAATTTGTGTCAATAGCACCCCTAAAAGATATTTAATTGTAGATGATGTGTTCAATATTTATTTCACCTGCTAGATATGCACATTTATATATTTACATAATTATAGAATTTTCCAAAGAATCAATCCCTTTAAAGAGGACCTGTCACCCCCCTGGTGCTTTCCAAACAGAAAGCAACCCTGAATGCAGTGTATCTGCTGCATTCAGGTAAGGGGTCCCCCATGTCTCTAGCTCCCATGTAAGTTGCATAAAATAGTTTATAAAGTGTACAGATAAAGAGTCTGGATGGACGAACTCAGCAATAAGTCCTCGCTGCACCCTGTTTTCCTCCCCGCCTCCAACCCTCTCTGTACCACCTCCAGCCCCCTCAGTAACACCTCCTTTATGTGTCTCCCTTCCTCGGCCACTCAATGCATTTCTGCGTCTGAAGTCACCAGACGAAGAACAAGCAATGGGTCGGAGCGTTCCCAGCAGCTGAAACGCCTTCTACCGGTGATGTTAGCATGCCCTGCTCCAGATTATGTATGTACAGCGGGGCGGGCTCTGGCACTGACGTCATTGGCAAGAGGCGTTTCAGCTGCCGGGACCGCTTCTGCCCATTGGTCGCTCTGCATGACTTCAGACGTAGAGCAGCATTGAGCGACCGAGGAGGGGAGAGACATAAAGGAGGTGTTACTGAGGGTGCTGGAGGTGGTACAGAGAGGGTTTTGTGGGAAGTAGGACACCATGGAGCAGCGAGGATTCATTACTGAGTAAGCCCCTCTGGACTCCTTATCCGTACTCTTTATAAAGTGTCTTATACAACTTACATGGGTGCTAGAGACACGAGGGACCCCTTCCCTCAATGCAGCAGACACGCTTCATTCAGGTGTGCTTTCAGTTTCAGTGACAGGTCCTCTTTATTTAAATAGAAAGATATTTACTTAGAAGAATAGGCGATATGTTGTTTATTATATACATATATATATTATATATATATATATATATATATATATAAAAAATAAGAGATAGCCAGCTCACCATTAGGCAGATTCTTCGTAGTCACACCTTCATGCAGAAATCCAGACACGGTGAAGAAGAAAGGACCAGTCTTATTAAATCCAACAGAAACCTTTTCTCCAGCTGATCCACAGAAAAAATGCACGGCTTTATTAAGAAAAGTGCCAAAGTATAAAAACACAAAGAAAATGCCTCCAAGCAAGTTGTAACATAACCCTCCACCCAGCCTACGCGTTTCAGAAATGAATGTGCCTTCTTCAAGGTAAGGTATGTCTGTGTGTGTGGGGGAGTTATACAGGGGGCAGTGTGTCTGTGTGTGGCGGGTTATGCAGGGGGCAGTGTGTCTGTGTTTGGGAGAATTTATGCAATCTGGAGGACTATGAGGCTGTATTATCCTATATGGAGGGCTTGTAGGCTACATTATAATATATGGAGGGCTATGAGGCTGCATTATATTACATGGTGGGCTATGAGGCTGCATGTGTACTATATGGCTCTTGCACACTTAATGAAGGCAGCGCTGTGCTGCGGAAACGCGTTGTAGCTTGTAAGAGGTTAATAAAACCTTTTTACAAATATTTCCATCTCCCTGACTCTTCCTGATCCTAGCACTCCACAGACTGTTAAATTGCTGTCTCCATTATCCATACCTCTGGGTAATACCGGCAGGAGCAGCTCTGGGCAGGAGGAGAATCTTCAAACATCATTCATAAACAGAACCTGCTGAAAGAAGCTTGCATTCACCACTAAAGGACCTGGGATGATGTATTTCTGGTTTGGTCACATGACTTTAGCATAGATCTCCAGGCTCTATGGATACTGCTATCTGTCCCTGCAAACACCTCCAAGGAGGAGGCATAACACTAAGGCGATACTCCGCAGTTGTGCAGGGCGTGCACAACCACCTATGGTGAGTGGCCACACGGCCCCGTCCAACAAATTTCCCTTGTTTAAACTTCCTTCACATGCTCTCCCACCCCCCTTTCTTGTTTTATACTATATAGAAGGATACTAAGCTGCATTATACTATATGAAGGGCTATGAGGCTGCATTATGCTATATGGAGGGTTATGAGGTTGCATTATACTAAATGGAGGGATACTAGGCTGCATTATACTATATGCAAGGCTATGAGAGTGCATTATATTATATGGAGGGTTATGAGGCTGCATTATACTATATGGAGGACTATGAGGCTGCATTATGCTATACGGAGGACTATGAGGCTGCATTGTGCTATAATGCATATATATATATATATATATATATATATATATATATATATATATATATATATATACCGTATATACAGTGCCTACAAGTAGTATTCAACCCCCTGCAGACTTAGGTGGTTTGATAAGATGCAAATAAGTTAGAGCCTTCAAACTGCAAACGAGAGTAGGATTTATTAACAGAAGCATAAATCTTACATACCAAAAAGTTATGTTGCTCAGTTGAATTTTAATAAATTTTAAACATAAAAGTGTGGGTCAATTATTATTCAACCCCTCAAACCACCAGCATTCTGTTTGGTCCCCCTAAAGTATTAAGAAGTAGTTCAGGCACAAAGAACAATGAGCTTCACATGTGTGGATTAATTATCTCTTTTTCCAGCCTTTTCTGACTATTTAAGACCCTCCCCAAACTTGTGAACAGCACTCATACATGGTCAACATGGGAAAGACAAAAGAGCATTCCAAGGCCATCAGAGACAAGATCCTGGAGGGTCACAAGGCTGGCAAGGGGTACAATACCCTTTCCAAGGAGTTGGGCCTACCTGTCTCCACTGTTGGGAGCATCATCCGGAAGTGGAAGGCTTATGGGACTACTGTTAGCCTTCCACGGTCTGGACAGCCTTTGAAATTTTCCTCCCGTGCCGAGGCCAGGCTTGTCCGAAGAGTCAAGGCTAACCCAAGGACAACAAGGAAGGAGCTCCGGGAAGATCTCATGGCAGTGGGGACATTGGTTTCAGTCAATACCATAAGTAACGTACTCCACCGCAATGGTCTCCGTTCCAGACGAGCCCGTAAGGTACCTTTACTTTCAAAGCGTCATGTCAAGGCTCGTCTACAGTTTGCTCATGATCACTTGGAGGACTCTGAGACAGACTGGTTCAAGGTTCTGTGGTCTGATGAGACCAAGATCGAGATCTTTGGTGTCAACCACACACATGACGTTTGGAGACTGGATGGCACTGCATACGACCCCAAGAATACCATCCCTACAGTCAAGCATGGTGGTGGCAGCATCATGCTGTGGGGCTGTTTCTCAGCCAAGGGGCCTGGCCATCTGGTCCGCATCCATGGGAAGATGGATAGCACGGCCTACCTGGAGATTTTGGCCAAGAACCTCCACTCCTCCATCAAGGATCTTAAGATGGGTCGTAATTTCATCTTCCAACAAGACAACGACCCAAAGCACACAGCCAGAAAACCAAGGCCTGGTTCAAGAGGGAAAAAAATCAAGGTGATGGAGTGGCCTAGTCAGTCTCCTGACCTTAACCCAATTGAAAACTTGTGGAAGGAGCTCAAGATTAAAGTCCACATGAGACACCCAAAGAACCTAGATAACTTGGAGAAGATCTGCATGGAGGAGTGGGCCAAGATAACTCCAGAGACCTGTGCCGGCCTGATCAGGTCTTATAAAAGACCATTATTAGCTGTAATTGCAAACAAGGGTTATTCAACAAAATATTAAACCTAGGGGTTGAATAATAATTGACCCACACTTTTATGTTTAAAATTTATAAAAATTCAACTGAGCAACATAACTTTTTGGTTTGTAAGATTTATGCTTCTGTTAATAAATCCTACTCTCGTTTGCAGTTTGAAGGCTCTAACTTATTTGCATCTTATCAAACCACCTAAATCTGCAGGGGGTTGAATACTACTTGTAGGCACTGTATATATATATATTTATATACCAGGATGGGGGACATATATACCAGGATAAGGGCATATTCCAGGAGGAGGACCATATAAAGCAGGATGAGGGACATTAATGCACAATGAATGGGTAAAGGGTCAATTTGTGATTTGTGAGTCTCCATACGATTTAGAACGTTACATGGGGCCCATACATCTCACCAACGTGTGTGTGTGGGGAAGGGGGGGGGGGGGGACAGGTCCAAATTTCACCACAGCGCCCATCGCACAGTATATATATATACACATACAGTTAGGGCCAGAAATATTTGGACAGTGACACAAGTTTTGTTATTTTAGCTGTTTACAAAAACATGTTCAGAAATACAATTATATATATAATATGGGCTGAAAGTGCACACTCCCAGCTGCAATATGAGAGTTTCCACATCCAAATCGGAGAAAGGGTTTAGGAATCATAGCTCTGTAATGCATAGTCTCCTCTTTTTCAAGGGACCAAAAGTAATTGGACAATGGACTCTAAGGGCTGCAATTAACTCTGAAGGCGTCTCCCTCGTTAACCTGTAATCAATGAAGTAGTTAAAAGGTCAGGGGTGGATTCCAGGTGTGTGGTTTTGCATTTGGAAGCTGTTGCTGTGACCAGACAACATGCAGTCAAAGGAACTCTCAATTGAGGTGAAGCAGAACATCCTGAGGCTGAAAAAAAAGAAAAAATGCATCAGAGAGATAGCAGACATGCTTGGAGTAGCAAAATCAACAGTTGGGTACATTCTGAGAAAAAAGGAATTGACTGGTGAGCTTGGGAACTCTAAAAGGCCTGGGCGTCCACGGATGACAACAGTGGTGGATGATCGCCGCATACTTTATTTGGTGAAGAAGAACCCGTTCACAACATCAACTGAAGTCCAGAACACTCTCAGTGAAGTAGGTGTATCTGTCTCTAAGTCAACAGTAAAGAGAAGACTCCATGACAGTAAATACAAAGGGTTCACATCTAGATGCAAACCATTCATCAATTCCAAAAATAGACAGGCCAGAGTTAAATTTGCTGAAAAACACCTCAAGAAGCCAGCTCAGTTCTGGAAAAGTATTCTATGGACAGATGAGACAAAGATCAACCTGTACCAGAATGATGGGAAGAAAAAAGTTTGGAGAAGAAAGGGAACGGCACATGATCCAAGGCACACCACATCCTCTGTAAAACATGGTGGAGGCAACGTGATGGCATGGGCATGCATGGCTTTCAATGGCACTGGGTCACTTGTGTTTATTGATGACATAACAGCAGACAAGAGTAGCCGGATGAATTCTGAAGTGTACCGGGATATATTTTCAGCCCAGATTCAGCCAAATGCTGCAAAGTTGATTGGACGGCGCATCATAGTACAGATGGACAATGACCCCAAGCATACAGCCAAAGCTACCCAGGAGTTCATGAGTGCAAAAAAGTGGAACATTCTGCAATGGCCAAGTCAATCACCAGATCTTAACCCAATTGAGCATGCATTTCACTTGCTCAAATCATGACTTAAGACGGAAAGACCCACAAAAAAGCAAGACCTGAAGGCTGCGGCTGTAAAGGCCTGGCAAAGCATTAAGAAGGAGGAAACCCAGCGTTTGGTGATGTCCATGGGTTGCAGACTTAAGGCAGTGATTGCCTCCAAAGGATTCGCAACAAAATATTGAAAATAAAAATATTTTGTTTGGGTTATGTTTATTTGTCCAATTACTTTTGACCTCCTAAAATGTGGAGTGTTTGTAAAGAAATGTGTACAATTCCTACATTTTCTATCAGATATTTTTGTTCAACCCTTCAAATTAAACGTTACAATCTGCACTTGAATTCTGTTGTAGAGGTTTCATTTCAAATCCAATGTGGTGGCATGCAGAGCCCAACTCGCGAAAATTGTGTCACTGTCCAAATATTTCTGGCCCTAACTGTATATATATACACATACATTATATATATATATATATATATATATATATATATATATATTATAGTGAGGCATGCCGATGCAATGGCATGTGGTCGGCATGACAGCCAGGAAGACCTCACCTGGAGAAGATCAGAGGGGCGACCAAAGATGCCCTGCAAGGACAGAGCAGGACAAACCAAATCCATGGCGAAAAGAAGAAGATAAACAGGAGCATGGCACTCCCCAACGAGCCCCAGCTGCCAACAAGGAGAAAAGTGCATGGCACACACAAAAAAAAGAAGATAAAGAAGCGCCACATCTTACCAAGAGTGAGACTGACGAGGAAGGGTGGACGACAGTGCGCCGCTAGGACTCAATGGACACAATTTAAGAAACCTTTTGGCTCCGACCTGAACTATTGTACACGGGAGGATGCACCAGTTGGCCCCTACCTGCAGAACATGCCCACGGCACATATCCAGAACCAGCTGAATGCTGTGTCGTCTGTCATGCCCAAGGCGGTGGCTACCATTAAGCCGGCTCATACCCAGCATTAGAAGGAGGCGCAGCAGCAGCTCGCCATCACCTCCTTTTTGAAAAACTCAAGGAAAGAACATTAGCTAATCTAGGCTTGTCATCAGACCATAGAAGAAAGGAAGGAACGACTAGAAAATCTGAATATCCAGAAAGAAAAGGAAGAACTGAAGCAGTCAGTCTGGGAGAAACATCCAGCCTGAGACCTGAGAGGATGTTGAGTCAGAGGTGTTTCCGTCCCTTTGTGATGTGGAGGGAGGCCTGTCATCGCCATGCGGGAGGCACCTGTCCCTCTGACCGAATGTGTGTGAGCCTGTGTCTGGACGCAGGGGTTTGTATGGCTCCTAGAGTTGGGAATCCTGGCAGAACCTGGAGGGTGCGCGCTGGACGTGTTAGTGCTGCCGTGGTCCGGGATGCCTGCCTGGTATGGAGGTTTGGAGGTGGCTGGCTACCTGAATAGCACGTGAGGAGACCTTGGGGATGACTTGATTGCCATGTAGCTCAGGTTTGCCAATCCCTGATGTGGACCCAGAAGGGCAGCAGTCCATGGATGTGTTAGGATGGACTGTGTGTCAGTATGAGTATGTATGTGGTCCATGGATGTATTATGATGGACTGCATGCGGTCGGTGTAAGAGCCCGGTCAGGCTGGAGCCCATATCGATGCTATATAGCATGGGAGAGACCGAGTACGGCTCAAGAGCTAGGCGGTCGTAGCCACCATTGTAATGTCATGAGATGGTCCCGTTAACCTTGTGTGACTGTGAAGGCTGTGTGCAGTATAGCAGCTTGTATGAGACCGTGCGACCTGTGTGAATGGGGTTGAGACGGCATATGTGTTCCATAAGGTGGGGACACGTACTATGCCCTGGGACTACAAATGTCTTGTACGGGGTTCTGCACATAATGAGCCCTGTAACTATGGGGGGCTCTGTGATCCAGTTAATGTGGTATAGACTGATCTGTGGATATAGTGCTGGGTGGACGTTAACACTCTTGGGGCCATTTATAATGTTCTAGAGGTCCCGTTGATAACCGTGTGATAGAATGATGTAATGTTATGTACTATGTGTGGAATAAGGCTAGGCGGCCATAACCGCCATAGGGAGCCATGATTGGTGCACTTTGTGTTCGATGGAGCTATAATCCATGCTCTCGGGTATATATGCCTTAAAACGAGGTATATGTGCAATATAGTGTACTGTTATTTATAATGTCGTGTTGATTAATGTTCATATGTGAGTGTACTATTTATTTATATGTGATGTGAGCAGTTTATGGACTGTAATAAACTGCTATACAATGTTTTACGGTTAAAAACACAGTGGTTTTGGTGTCATTTTCCATTGCCAAGCGAGCCCCTAGGCGAGTGGTTCCTCACAATATATTTATATACAGGGGTTGGACAAAATAATGGAAACATCTGGAAAAATCAACAAAAGTTAGTTTAATATGGTGTAGGTCCACCTTTTGCGGCAATTACAGCTTCAATTCTCCGAGGTATGGATTCACACAAGGTGATATCATTGGCCCGGCGGATCTCCACAAAATAGCACCCCAGATCATCACAGACCTCCGCCATGTTTTACGGTTGGAAGAAGACAGTCTGGACGGAATGCTTCCTTCAGCTATCTCCAAACGTACACTCGGCGGAGGTCGGAAAATGGGGTAAATGATGATAGGTCTGAGAATATGACACGTTTCCACTGCTCGAGGGACCAATTCTGGAGGTTTCTACACCACTCTAAATGCTTGGAAACATTTGTCATTGAGAGCAGCGGTTTTCTAATTGCAGCTCTTCTGTGGAATCCAGATTTGTGCAGCTCCCGACGAACAGTGTTTGTGGAAACTGGTATCTGTAGGTGTTCATTGAGCTCAGCAGTGATTTTCGGAGCCGTGGTCTTGCGATCCTTTCTCACAATTCGCTTTAGAGTCCAACGGTCTCTCTCAGTCAACTTTGACTTTCGGCCGGACCTGTGCTTTGCTGCGGACATTGTTCCTTTTCTTTCAAACACAGTCAGTACTTTAGAGACAGGTCCTCTTGAGACGCCAAGCATTCGGGCACTTTCTGTTACACTAGCACCTGCCATATGAGCGCAAACAATTTGGCCTTTTTGAAAATCCGAAAGGTCTGTCATTGGTATCAGGTTCTCATCAATGTTCTTACAATTCGGCAAAACAAACAGTTAATTTACATACACATATCACTTAACACAAATAATCAACTACAAAACATTAACATATGTCACGGTTTGCATGTTTATAACAAAGATTATAATGCCAAAACGTTAGGTGTAGGGATGAGCAAGTACCGTAATACTCGCAATGAGTAGGTACCGGTACTCGCTACTTGTTGCGAGTATAGTGAGTTCGAATACTTTCGCAGTGTATCTATAGATACACTGCGAAAGTAGCCTAAAAGTGAATAAAAGTTGTTAAAAAGTAATAACATACTCACCTGTCCGACGCCTGCACAGGTACCGGCAGCTAAGACATCCGATCACTGGACAAGGACCTGTCACTACCAGCCAATTAGATGGCCGGTAGCGATTTGGCCAATCAGATGGTGCCACGTCACAACTACGTCATCACTAGCGGCCACCTGATTGGCCAGTTTGCCAGGGCCTGACAGTACATCTAGGACTTTGCAAATTAGCCAATCAGGTGGCCGCTAGCGATCACGTGGTTGTGACATGGCGCCATCTGATTGGCCAGATCGCTACCGGCCATCTGATTGGCTGGTAGTGACAGGTCCTTGTCCAGCGATCAGATGTTTTCTCTGCCGGTCCTGATGCAGGCGTCGGAAGGTAAGTATGTAATTGTATTATTTTTTAACAACTTTTATTCACTTTTAGGCTACTTTCGCAGTGTATCTATAGATTAGGACTACTCGCTACTCCCGAGTACACATAAGGACTCGGAGAGTAGCGAGTAGCCAAATACCGCTACTATTCAGCGAATATCGAATAGTAGCGAGTGTACTCGCTAATTCCTAGTTAGGTGTTTCCATTACTTTGTCCAACCCCTCTATATATGTATATATATATATAGATATATATGTATACTTAATTAAAGAATTTTCCAAACATTCATTCACTTTAATAAAATTAGTAGTTTTAGATTTTTGTAGAGTATTAAGGAAAATTCAAAAACATCTCTACTATGTTATAATCACACATGATATGAAGAGAGAGAATGTCAAAATTCACTTCAGTATTCTTCTTCATTATACGTGTCCCTTTCTATACTGTAATGTGTAACTGTCAAAGCAATTATTTCTATTTCACATAAAGCAGATATTAGTTGTGCACGCTGACATATTAAAATCTACTGCCTGCCTGGGAAGCTGTGTTACACTGAGGTCAATGTCAGTAATGTCCAGTTCTTGCAGCCCTGAACTGAGTTGGAAAGTGAACTCTCTGGCTCTAAAGGGGTCATTGAGTATAATCTAAGAGCTTACTTGTAATGTAGCTCTCATCTCTCAGTGACTAAATCCATCTACAGCAAACAATAGAACGCATAGATATGTATTGATTTTCTACTGCCAACTGTTACACTTTGTTTCTGGGTATTTGCTCTGTGAGGACAAAGAGTACAAACACCAAAATACAATTAAAACATCATTTAGGACATAGATCAAGAAAAACTGTAGAGTACGAACAAAAACAAAAAATAAATTGCAATAATATCAAATTCAAAAAGCTTTACTGAGATATCATGTACCCAGTGGCGTAACTTCAGGCCCAGGGGCCCCGATGCGAAAGCTCCGACGGGGCCCCCAATTATTGCAACTATTTAATAGTATTAGTCTTTTTCTATAGGCCAAAGGGACTTTTGGGGCCCCCTAGGCTGCAGGGCCCGGGTGCGATCACAACCCCTGCACCTATTGTAGTTACGCCCCTGCATGTACCCATACGGAGGATTATTTTGGTCTTCTTAAATACTAGTAATACAGGTGCATCTCAATGAATAAGAATATCATCAAAAAGTTAATTTAGTTCAGTGAAAAGTGAAACACATTTATTATATAGAGTCATTACACACAGAGTGATCTATTTCAAGTGTTTATTTCTGTTAATGTTGATGATTATGACTTACAGCCAATGAGAAGCCGAAAGTCTATATCTCAGAAAATTAAAATAGGGAGGATAAAGGGTCTGAAATATGACCTATATAGGTATCAGAGGCCTCACCTTGGGTGGTTGTGAGAGTCATAACCACTATAAAAGCAGATCACGGCTTCTGCAGTCCCCAGAGTGGTGCATATAGAGTAGGGAGGATGAAGGGTTAAAAACCACACTGCCGTATTCCATGAGACATCAAAGGGTGAATATAATATTGATTTATCAGTCATTGTGTAACGCCCCTGTGGATCCAGTCGCCACAGAGGTACTGCACCCCTGTTAGGGTGTAGTATACCACTCTCGGGTAAGAGGTGTACAGACCGGTACCGGGACACCCAGGCCATGCACTAGGAGCCATTGTAGTGGGGATGGGTGGAGAGGAAGTAGTTAGAGGGAGTACCTGGGAAGGAGTAAGGACAGGAAGAACACACGTAGATGACGTGGGAGATGTGACAAGGGGTATAAATAGAGCAGGAAAGATGTTGAAGGCAGGAGAGACAGTTGAACAGTTGAGGAGAGAGTTGACCAGCTGAGGAGAGGCAGTAGAACAGCTGAGGAGAGACCGTTGAACATCAAGGTCTAGTTGGAGGGAAGCTAGAGTAAGTGCGCCTGAGAAGTGTCCAGAGGACTGGAGCTAGTGGGAGCTCGTCCTGAGGCCAGACTGAGGAGCAGAAACAACACCCAAGTAGCTTCACGAGGAAGAGAGGGTCCCAGAGGCTTGGGAAGTGAGCAATCCAACCGTGGGTCTCATATCCTTTGTTAGGCATACAAAAATGGAGGTGACTCACCGCAGGCCCGTGGACTCCGGTTTAGACAGGCTGTAGCTCTTTCCTCCTTGTCACGGGTGGACTGTGCCTGCCGGTAGTGGGGCCCGGTTGAGTGCAGATCAAAAGTTGAAGACGTCTTGTAGGAACAGATTAAAGGGGTTAATTTATTCGTGACGCCACCTATGAGTAGTTTGGTAATCGTTACCGACGCTGCGGAACCTCCGGGGGATGGATAGCAGCAAGATGGAACGCTCCCCACAGGCTGAGCGGTGATCCCCGGAGGTTGGAGCTGCTCAAGATGTTGTGCGGCAGCTGCGGTAACCTTGAGTGCGGACGGATGCAATCGTAAGGAAGCACGGACACTGTAAGTCTCTGTAACGGGTCTTTACTGTAACCAGCAGGCAGTACATGGTATACAGTTAACAGGTAGCAGACCGGGCGGACTCAGCAGTGATAGGTGTCCCTCAGAGATCCGTAGTGTTCCATCATTCTAGCTAAGTATCTGCCATCGTCGCCCAGGAATACCAGGTCGGGTACGGGGAGGCTGCTTCAATCCCTTTCCAAGATGTACATTATGGATGTTTTGGGGAGCCTTGGGTCCCTCGATGGGTACACCGCTGGTTAGACGACTGGAATGTGGCTGGTGGTGGGGTGCTCCTGTAAAGCTGCTCCTCCACGCTTCTGGTTCGTGTAGCAGAGGTGAACTGCTGCCAGCTTTGGTACCAGTGAACCGGCTGTAAATTGGGCACGGGGGTATTTTGGAACCCGTGGTTGGTGATGCCCGATCCCGGTTGTTGAGGCCTCAGGTGCTAACACCCGACCGGTGACGGCCCAGGGGCTGCACGGGGTGCAGAGCCCCTGCTCCTCTCCAAGTTCAAGTCTGTTTCTCTCTCTTATCTAGACTCTCCCAGACTCTCCCAGACTCTCTAGTCTAAGTGTCTGTACTTCTCCTACACTACCCTTACACTCCCACCAGGACCTTGGATTGGCCCTCTATGTTAAGTGATGCATGTAGGGTTTTGGATCTCTCAGTTAACCATATGACTGCTGGGTCGGAGAATATTGCGGCTGCATTTATGGCTGCAATACCCTCCTGTGACGCACTCGTTGCGGGGCGCCACAGAGGGACCAGGCACCGGGAACCCCAATACTAGTGGAGAAGACAACATTTTTTTATAGATAAGCCTGACTCAACGGGTAGTACCGGTGCCAAGGGAAAATGTTTCACAGTAGTCTATTGGAAACCTTTGCACACGGAAAAAAGAAGGAAATGTGTAGTCTTTTTTGTTGCATTTACTGAGACATAAAAAAATAAAGGTATGTGTATCACATCAGTTTATAATGTTTCGCCACAACATTATGCCTTTGTCGAGCCCACTGGGACTGGGTACTCGGTACTGGACCGGGTCTGCAGCTAGGGAAGTCACGGGTTGTCCTGGTCCAGACCGTGTCCCGGGCCCTGGCAATAATAAGGGGATATTTACAGGGGAATGTCAGTGATGCCACCCACTGTATGCGGCCAGTGATGGGGCCGCCGCTGCTGCAGAACCTCCGGGGATGATGTAATGGCAGCGTAGATGGAATAGTTCCCATGGGCAGAACTGTATTCCCCGGGGCAGTGATGGTTAAAGTCTATTGTGTAGTGTGCAGGCCTGGTGCTGAATGCAGAACACTTACTGTCCAGATGCTGCAGGAATCCTCCTTCAGTGTTGGAGCTTGCACGCTGTGGCTCTGCAGGTGGGAATCTGCTGCAAGTCTGTAGGGAAGGATTAGTTCTCAGGCAGAGACAGACAAGAGAGTTGGATTCAGGGTTCACCGTGTTTACTTCTCAAGTTCTTAAGTTCAGGTCACAGTTCAGTACAGTTCTTACTGTTCAGCTCAAGTCTCAGTACACGGGCTCACTTTCCCCTCCGGGTTCCCTTTACTCTCTGCAGCCAGGTCTCTCTCTCTGTGACCCCTCACTCTGTCTCTGTGTCCTTCTCAGGCTGTTAACTTTTTCTCTCTGTCTCTGTGATCGCTTGGTGTGCGTCTCTGGACAATATGGCGGTGACTCGGGCCCCTGTGGGTCCTCCTGGTTGTCACTGAGCTGCCTGTCCTTTGGGGTAGGGACCCTAACGTGTAGCTGTGGTTCCCCGTCGGTTGTCTGGGGATGCCGGGTGAAACTACGGTCCCCTCTAGAGCCGACACTCTACTCAGCCCAGCCTCCAGCAGTCCTCCCGTATGAGGCTCTACCAGGCTCTCCCTACTGTGTCTTCCAGTGTCATAGGAGGGCTACTCCGCCTGCAGTCTGTCGTCTAGCCTGTAATTCTAGGGCCCGGGTATCACCGTCCCTCTCCTCCTTCACACTCCTGGGGTGCTGGCTCCGGATAGGCTTTCTCTCTGCGGCTCGCACTGGCTCTGTTCAGATTCTGCGCTCCATACACCCCACTCATCCAGGGCGTGTGATTCAGTCTTTACTGCTCAGCCTACCTCGGCCTACTGACTCCTTCCTCCTCCCCCTTCACTATTTCTACTGTCTGTCATCTCCTCTAAACCCACCACCCCTCGCCTGCTTAGAGTTCCTAGGCTCTGGGTTGGGTGATGCCCTCCACTGTATGTGGGTTGTGTGGGCTGTGAGGGTGTGGATGTGCAACTGTCGTCCTACCTGCCTGGCTGCAGTTCCCTTTGTGGCCTCCTGGATGCAGGGGCGCCACACCGTCCTCAGATTATTATTTAAAAATATACAAACAAAATCATCGATAAATAAGAATGACACATTTATCTACATGTCATTTTGCAATAATTATTTATCATCACAATGCACTACATCAGTAAACGAAGTGGTGGTACTCCTGAAGAAGGAGCGTGGAAGCTCTACGAAATGCATAGAGGTTAAAGGCACCATTACTATTAGCTTGTGGAGTTCTGGCTCGGTTTGTTGTTGGCAGTGTGCATGGGACAAGAAGCAGTGTCCATTTGGGATCAGGTACTTTGCATATGGCATTGTTGATTCAACGGGCGACATAGCTGGCATTACTGAGAGGCACATGTGCTGTCCAGCTAAAAAAACTCATGTGGCTACAACATGAAGTGCAGCTCAGAAAGGGAAAATGTGCACATTGTCCAACTGCTCAGCACATGCTATAGGCTTCCTGCTGTAACCAAGGGGGAAGCGCCACACCCTATTTGAACTCCAAACACTGATGAAAGTTGCTGGTTTGTGCGTGGCTTTCCTTGCACATACCTGGTGTTAAGAATCTGCTTACCTCCTGTTCCTAACCGAGCTAAATCTTTACTTTGATGTATGCTTGTCTACATTTGCTTTTGATTGACCTCCCTGTATCTGACTCTGACTATGATTTTGTCTCTATGGTCCTGTCTCTCCTGTTATTGACTAAGCTAAATAGGACTTTTCTTTTCTCAGAGTTGATCCTTCAGGACACAGCCACTTCTTGGATACAACCCAGGAGACCTCTCAATAAGTCCAGGTCCCTTAATGGAGTTTATAAAAGGTCTAGGTTTCCTTTGGGATCTGCTAGGTAGCCTGGCTAGTGCCAAGTCTGTCCAAGGTTGCCTTGTTGAGTTGGCAGCGTTAAGCCTGGCCAATCCGTCAGAAACTTAGTTTCTGCACGGAGCAGCACATAGCGTTACCAGCAAGTAACGCTATGCGCCACCTGTGTATCGATTGCTATGTTAACTGGACGCTTACTGCAGCCACCGGCTCTACAGACAATCCCCTGATATGTGCTTTAGCAGAGCGCACAGGAAACGCTGTTTGCAGAGTTTTCCTGTGCGCTCTGCAAAAGCGCAGACCCGGGAGATCTCTGAGGAGCCGGCAGCTGCGGTAAGCATCTGGTTACCATATCAATCCATACACAGGCAGCGCATAGCATTACCTGCTGGTAACGCTATGTGCTGCTCCGTGCAGAAACTAAGTTTCTGATAGATTGGCCAAGCTCAGGGGCAGATGCAAGTCTGACCCTAGCCTTAGACAGACATTACATTGCAGTTACTTTGCTATAGCAATATGCATTTATTTACCACTAGCCTATGTAAGACTTGTGTCAGTATTGAAGTGTATTTTGTTTACAATGGTAGGTATCATTACTATGTGTGGCATTAAGAGCAATAATATTGTATGGGGCACAAACAAGGTGAACTATTGATGCATTAATCCTGTGTGGGAAGCAAAACGTGACTTTGTGGGGCACAGAGAGAACTTTCATTGTGTAGTGCACTGTTTCCACCCATGGTCCCACTAATACCTTCAGATATTTGTTTGGAACAATTTTTTTTTGCCGTCTGTATTGTTTATGGGGAGTTAATACAGTAGTATTATTTCAAGTTCAATTATAGTTATGACTATTATTATTGTTTTAAATAGACTGATAAATAATACAAAACAAAAGGTGAAACAACGAATCCATATTTAGGGGTATCAACCTGATGGGGAGTTTGTGTAGGTTGACAAAAAAGGAAGCGAGGATGCTAAAATATTGAGGCAACCAAATATGTCATGGCAACAAATTCTTTTTTATGGCAATAAAATTGTTCTTTGGTAGGTCTTTTTGTTCCATAATAGTATTATTGACCTTCTACCTTGAAAAATTCACCAGTCCTGTGCCGAAACTCATTGGTGTAAAAAAAAAACCTTAAAGCATATCTGCCATTTAAATTTAATGTTGAGCATGAGCAACAGATTTTAATAAACTAAATAAACTTTATAAGTGAAATCTGATCTAAAACCATTCCTAAACCACACACAAGGTGTCCCCACTAGACTGTGTGTGAAGCAGACATATGTTCATTATCAGTCACAGCCGTCCTCACACTCAATACTAGCTTGTAACCATATAAGGGTGGAGGCGGCGTGGCCTACAGAATGTGTGGGCTCCTGACTGCAGCTGGTGAGCAAACAATGTATCAGATTAGCTCAAGCTACAGCACAGTGCGGCGCAATGTCAGAATGTCAGGATCATTACAAACTCCTCTCCCCTTTCATTGGTACAATCTTTTCATCTGTTATCTGGCTGCTGGCTTCCCACATAGCTCAGCATCTCTGTTCTCCTTTCTTTGCTATCACAGCACACTGCTCCCTATCAGCTGCAGGCCACATCCACACAGTCCTAAAAGGCACTTTTTAAAAGTGCACAAAAAGTTGACAAAATAAGTCATATGGCACAAAAAAGCATTATCTTAGCTGCTGAGATCCATCATTAACAACCAGTGCAGCATTTTTTTTCTCAATGCAATGAATATTACACTCTAAACTAATGCCATTGAGAATTCTTCATTGCCACAAGCACAACCCAGGTATATTGATATCTCCACTAGAGTGCATGTGTTTATAATCATATGATTATGTGTTATTGTGAAGTCATAACACTTAGGACTTGTGGCTTTGATATTTTCAGATCTTAGGGTCGTTGTCATCTGATTTGACGATGTATATAACAACTCAGCATTTGGGTCCATACTTTGTTTAAAAGAGGCTTTGCTGATTCTAGAGTTTTCTCAGCAGTCTCCCATTTTTTCCGCTTTATAATGCCTTCTTCATAAAGGTTGCTTGAGAAATAAATTGTATTAACTGCTTACATTTTGCATTGTTATTTGTGGCTGATTCTAGTAAGTATTTTTACCTACAAAGTACCAGTTTATTTGTATGGACTTTGATGATAATCCTCTCCAAATTCAATACACAGCCAAGTAGACATGATATTTATGATATGTTTGAAGAGGCTTCTTTACTGGAGATATGCCAAGTCAATAAAGATTGAACATATGGCAATACATGGGTAGCATGCTGCAGATAATGTACATGTTTTCTTACTATTCCAACTTCAGACTAAACCTAGAAACAGTTATTGTGGGTGCCAACACCTACGACAACCATATCGTTAGAAGAAAGAGACACAAACAGTAATTAAACAATATTAGCAGAAATAATTTGTATTTGTGAACCACACATATCCTAGAATTAAAGAGACTGTCTTCCCCTTTCTTATATAAGACATTTAGAATTTTCTAATATCATAAAACATATTCTCGCCTTGAAAGTTTTCTGCTGTCCCTTTTTCAACCTTAATTGGGGTTCCTATATTTTTTGTACATTCTGTCTTGCCCCAATGAACATGTGCCTGTTTCAGCCAATCCATGGCCACCAACTTAATTGGCTGCAGCTGTCTATGGTAAATGGCCCATATAGCTGATAAAAAGCTCAATCATCCACTCTAGTGCGGGGCATGCTGAGCTGTCAAATCTGAGACTGGGAAGTGCTGGGTTTCTTCAGGTGTTCCTTGTTCTCAGTGACTGTTTAGCTACGTAACTGAACAGTCAGTTCCAGATCACTGCCAGTTGTAGCATTTGCTCTATGGTGCATGTTGGTCCAATTTATCTGTGATTTGTGTTTTGATCTATTGCTGACAAACTTTAAACTTTCTCTGACCATTGTCCCTTTGCTTTGATTCACTATCCTCCTGTCATTCTTACCCCCCCCCCCCGGACCATAATCCGCCACCTTTGGCTTTTCTCTTAGCTTACGACGTACTCTCTTGGCATCTGATCTCAGAACGTTTGACTATTCAGCCTCACTGCTTGTCTATAGAGTCACACCCAGAACTGTGAAGTCGGAAGTTTGGCTTACCAACTACACAGCCCTGGTCACACCCGACCTGTTTGACTTAAATACCTGAAATTATTAACATTCTGAAATACGCATCGCCTACATTCCCCTATACTGGGTACCTTTTATGTATGGGTCCAAATTTCTCTGATGATTAGTTTTTAATATATCTTTATCTGTGTGCTATTTTTCTGATACAGAGCTAAAAATCTCCTGCTTATAACATGTTTGCTGCTCTCAAGTACCGTTATAAGGTGCCCCCTGGCCCGGGTGGCAGGGGGGCAAGTGCCCCCTGGGCTGGTGGTGTAGCCCACATTCAGGGCCGCCCCCCACAGAAACGGGCCGGCGCCGTGATACAGCAGATGGCATCGGACATGCGGACATGGTAACGGGACCACAAAAACTCCTGATAGCCACCCCCCAATTTCCCCCCCCGGTCCTCAAAATGTTCTGATAGCACCCCCCCCCCCCGCTCCTCATGCATACCCCCATACCCCCCCCCCTGCTTCTCAGCTCAGAGGCCCCAGCCAGCCCCCGAGTGTACTATATCACAGTATGCAACTGGCACTCTCAAGACTGGGCCATTTATCCCTGTTACTGACAGACACATTTTGTTTTGTTTTCGTACATGCGGTTTACAGAGCTGTATATATTTATCTCATTTAGCTATTAAAATAATTTTTGAGCTTTTTCTTCATGATACATCTGATACATAGGTCTTCATTTTTATGTTACTGTCATATTCTTGTTTTCTAATCTTGAGTAATATTGGTTAAAAAAATAACTAAATAAATGTCTAAGTATTTCCAATTTTTATCACTATAAAGAACAACGAAAATACTTTTAAAAATTTGTTCCCCATTCTGAAAAAAAATATTTTTACATTCAGCAAGGCTAGTCACAGCGATTTGGATTTATAGTGACAATTTTATTTATTTCTTTATTTTTTTAACCTACTATTTTTTATTTATTTATTTCATTTAATTTTTTATTTATTTTACTCATTTTGCTTTCCATAAGGTCATCAAATACATTTGGGAGATGTGAGAGCCAGGGGCTGGCTGGCAAATTTCAGCCTGCTGGGGCAAGCACACAGCAGTGGCCCAGGAGCAGTGAGTTGATATGCTGACTGCATGTAACTTATGTAAATGTAGAGCAACCTATACATTTTGTGAAATGACACCCCCTGAAGATGCCACTTGGTGAAACGATTGTCTGAGCTGGCGTCCTGGTCCTCGTGCAGTTGTCCCACATGGGTAAACAATTAACTAAAGCCTTGCAAAGTTGACTGTGATTTTAACTTGAGTGTAAGGTTGTATCCCTGCAGCTTCCTACTACATCTCTAACTATCCCTGTCTGACCTAAAACTGTCCTATAATGATTGTAAAAATGAGTTTGATACTTACATGGCTGTTGCACCCCTGCGACCAGGGTGGCCACATAGGGATCTGCAGCCAGGCAGGAAGATAGACAGTTTGTACACCAAACACCCTCACGGACACACACACCCACAGAGGCGGCACCCAACCCGGAGCCCGGAACTCTAGGTGGGCAAGGGGTTGTGGGTTTAGAGGAAAGTGGGTGGGAACGAATGTAGATCAGGTCACAGAGAGCACAAATAGAGGAGAAAGAGGAGGAAGGAGTTAGTAGGCCAGAGTGAGCCGAGCAGCACAGACATCAGAAAGACAGACACACATCCCGGTGGGGTTGGGCTTGATGGAGATGCAGAATCCACAGAGTCACAGAAACCATAGAGAGAAAGCTTGACTATAGCCGGCATCCCAGGGGAGTGTGAGGAAAGAGACCGGACCAACAGTACTGGGTCCGAGGGACGCGGCAGCACCGACCAACTACCGGCAGAGTAGTTTTCCCTAGTTTGGACTGGAATCACACGGGTTAGATGGAGTCTGGTAACGCCTTGCAAGATAGGGTTACTGCAGACTAGGCACACACCAGAGTGTAGGCTCTGAGGGGAACAGAGATTCCATACCGACTTCCCAGATTAACCGACGGGGAGCTCTAACTCCAGGTTGGAGTTCCCACAACAAGGGTTGAAGGCACAGCAGCAACCACGAGGACCCACAAGGCTT
Source organism: Allobates femoralis (assembly GCA_033576535.1). Lineage (NCBI taxonomy): Eukaryota > Metazoa > Chordata > Amphibia > Anura > Aromobatidae > Allobates > Allobates femoralis. Next base: position 570,025,753 of record JARQOC010000004.1, on the reverse strand, counting down.
CGAGCTGCCACCATACAACCCAGGGAGACAACAGAGAGAGAGAAACAACAGCTTGGAAGGACTTAGAAGGAGTGAGGGGTCTCAGAGTGACAACCTGGCTGCAGAGGGTTCGAGTGTCCCGGGGTTAACTGCTCTGTGAACTGTTAAGAACTGAACTGTACCGTGAGCTGCGTTAACTGTGAAGAACTGACAAGTAAACCTGGTGAACCCTGCCTGAGTGTCCGTGTTTGATTCCAGGTATATCCATCCCTCCATCCTCCTGGCATAGCAGCGCTGCAGCGGTGGTCTTATCATTGACCACAACCCGTGGGTGGCGTCACGACAAACTTTATCCATTGTACATATCCTCTTTTACTTGTGAGAACCCGGGACACGGTCCGGACCAGGACCTCCGTGACATCCCCAGCAGTACCCCGGTCCGGTACCGAGTACCCAGTCCCAGTGGGCTCCACATAGCCACATGGTAATTAGTTTTCTAAACTACATATGTGGCGTGCCTGGGCATTCTCCACGGCTGCATTATCCCCCCTCAGTGCTGGGATCACGCTCCGTTGGGTGCAATCATTAAGTCAGGAGAGTGATCATCCAGTCAGGAGTGTGATCATTTATTCTGGTGCGCGCTCCCGATTCAAAATTATTTTTCCTTCTTCCGAGTATGACGCGCTGCCGGCCAAGCGTCATTTCCGGTTTTGTGCATTGTGAGGGATTATCAGGTGTACGGGCTGGCTTCTGAATGCACACTCGCATGCTCCATATCCGGACTGCATGCCAATACACCCTCCACACTGCACAGGATTGGAAATAACGCTCGGCCGGCAGTGTGTCATATCCGGAAGGAGGAACAAGAATTTTGAATCGGTAGCACACTTCTGAATGAACGACCGTGCTTCAAGATGAAAGATTGCACCCACTGGGGCATGATCTCAGCATCGAGGGGGGAGACGGAGCTCTGGAGAACGCCCAGGGTGAATACATATGTAGTCTAGAAGACTAATTACCATATGGCCATGTAAGTATCAAACTCATTTGTTACAAACATAGGACAGATTAATCTCAAAGAGGGATGGTAAGGGAATCGATGTGCTAGGAAGGTGCAGGGACAGGTAGTGATAAGCTAGGGGGCAAAAACGAGCTGACATGTTCCCTTTATTAATCTGTCTGCAATTAGAGAAGGAATTGCTGAGCATACTATGTAATTACAGTGTTATTTACTATATGGTGTACAGAGATTATGTTATGTATGACCTTTGAGACTATAAGTGTGACCATATGTATACTGGTCTGATATTGTAGAATGGTGACTAACTGCATACTAAAAATATGTATTGATGTGACACCTATAGATTGTGAATTATGATGATTAACCCTATGCTGACTGCATGTAACTTATGTAAATGTAAAGCAACTTATAAACTCTGTGAAATGGAGATACAATTTGTCAACTAGCTGAAGGCTTGGTAGAACAGCTCAGGGATTATGTATGCCTATTAAAGGGGTTGTCCGGGCTTTCTCTATAATGTACAGGTGTATCTAGGCAGCAAAATGTTGACAGTTTGTAATTTACATGCTGTCAACATTTTGCAGGGTTTCCTAGATATCACCTATTTGCGTCTGGAGGAGAACGTCAAGGGGTGTGTGTTTGTATTGGAGCCTGCATGGAAATGCAGAATTGGTCGTTTACTCCCAGTCTCCTACAAACACGCCCCCTTTCCCAAAGTAAAGTTTAGCCCGCCACCCCCAGACAGTTACAGCCCGCCCCAACCCCTAATATCACCACCCACCCCCATTGTACACCGTGGGTCACCTCCTCTGGCACATTGTACAGAATCTGCAGCTCTGTGAGTGGCAGATTTGGCACACTTGGTCAGTGGAGGAGATGAGGGCTGTTTGCAATTCTGTGTCCCCTTTCGCTCCATCTGCCGGTTCTCTATGCCCCCTGCTCTGCGCTGCAGGAGATGCACAGAGGATGAGCTTCGGCTCCCCTGCTCAGAGCGGGAACATAGAGAGCCGGCAGTTGTGGAGAAAAGACCGTCTCCTCTGTACAGAGAAGGGAGGAGGAGATGAGGGCATACAGGATTGCAAACAGCCCTCAGCTCCTCCACTGACAAAGTCTGCCAAATCTGCAGTTCACAGAGCTGCAGGTTCTGTACATTGTGCCAGAGGAGGAGGTGACATACTGTGTGCATTGTGTGTGGGAGGGTGGTGATATTAGGGGTTGGGATGGGCTGTCGCAGCCTGGGGGCGGCTGGCCATACTGTACACTGGGGGAATGTGTTTATAGGAGTCTGGGAATAAACGACCATTTCTGCATTTCCATGCCGACTCCAATACAAACACGTCCCCTGGACGTTCTCCTACAGATGCAAATAGGTGATATCTAGGAAAGCCTGCAAAATGCTGACAGCATGTAAATTACAAACTGTCAACATTTTGCAACCTAGATACACATGTAAATTATAGAAAAAGCCCGGACAACCCCTTTAAGTACGTGCCCTCTGAAATATTATGCATATTTGCACGAAGCACATTATTTGTTTGTGTAAATTAATAAACTTTGTAAATTTATATAAAAAAACACATTTCAGTGTAGAGACTCTATATGGTCTCCCTTTTATTGTAAGAACTCAGCCTCATCAGGGGTTATCGTCAATGGAAAATTAATATTGCTCAGCTTTTCTTTAATTTATCTTCAGATTCTAGAATAACATTGAAATACGCTCCAACGGGTCAATGACGCTGCAAAACCAGGGATTGCTGCAGTCATAGAAAGACCTGTGCAGCATGAACGATCAGCATATGATCAATTCTGTCAAAACTGCCTCCCCAGCTGCGCCTCGGTATCCGCAGGGGGGCAACTCACAGTTTGAGAAGCAGTGATCTATATCAAAGCAGGAGTGAGTGCTGACAGGCGCCAAGGATTCACGGGAAACTGTTACATTGATAAAGCTACTTCATCTTCCCTATTTAGCAGTGTACTCTTTGCAGCAGCTCTTCCGAGTAGTCATTACAGCCAGGTTCTGTTGTTTGTCTTACATAAATATGCCCGGATTTTCCATCGCTTGTACTTTTATTTGTTAAAGTTTGCACATGACATGTGTGTATTTTGTGTTGATTTCTAACTGTAACATCTGCTCATATTTAATTAAACTAAAGTGGTTTTGTGAAATTTCGGATGATTTAGCGTCAAAGGTAGCAGCTTCCCAAATCGTAGCAAAAGTATCTGTGGTGCCAGTTGGTAAATAAACACAGAGGCTATCATCCATCCAAAAATACACCTGTCACCCAATATTTATAAGAGCAAATCCAAAAGTGGAGTAACACTTGGGTGCCAAAATCTATTCAAACATTGAATATATGAAATGTAATCTGCATTACAGCCATACATAATACACAGGTGCAGGGGTTACAATCGCACCAAAAGTCCCTTTGGCCTATAGAAAAAGACTAATGCTGTTAAAGATTTGCAATAATTGGGGCCCCGATGTGACTTTTACCTTGGGGCCCTTGGACTTGTAGTTACGCCACTGATAATAGACATACAAAATGTAAGTATTGAACACACTCAGGTCATTTTGTGTTTGTCCACCAGCCATGTCAAGCCGTACTTTTCTTTGGTGGGACACTAACCATTTTTATCAGACATAGAAGGTGCAGACAGGGCCGGCCCTACCTATGGGCGAGTTGTGCGATCGCACAGGGCGCCGGCCGCCAGGGGGCGCTGCAGAGAGCAAGTCAGTTTCACTTTCTGCTGTGCCCTGACTCTGTACTGTGCAGGCTCGGAAGAGGAGTGAGGGGGCGGGAAATCATCTACCTTCAATGGTGGAGCTGCCTGTGTGCTGCAGGGGGAAGTTGGGAGAGGAACAAACAATTAGCTCCTGCAGAGTCTGGACGCTGAAGATATGGCTGCAGGACCTGTAAAGATGTCATAACCATGTGACCCCTTCTGGGAGGGGCCTCACAGTTGCTGTCTGGAAACAAGAGCATGTAAAGGAAAAGTTGGAGGAGATGGAAGCTGGTATAACAGGTAATGAGGAAAGTGAGGGATGTGTGATGGGTACAGGGTGTGTGAGGTGAAGTACGGGCTGTGTGATGTGAGGGAAGGAGCTGTGTGATGTGGGGGTACGGGCTGTGTGATGTGGGGGTACGGGCTGTGTGATGTGTGGGGGTACAGGCTGTGTGATGTGTGGGGGTACAGGCTGTGTGATGTGTGGGGGTACGGGCTGTGTGATGTGAGGGAAGGAGCTGTGTGATGTGGGGGTACGGGCTGTGTGATGTAACATAGTAACATAGTTTTTAAGGTTGAAGGAAGACTTTAAGTCCATCTAGTTCAACCCATAGCCTAACATGTTGATCCAGAGGAAGGCAAAAAAAAACCCCATGTGGCAACACTAATCTCCACATTGGGGAGAAAAAATTCCTTCCTGACTCCAGATACGGCAATCAGACTAATTCCCTGGATCAACGCCCTATCAAAGAATCTAGTATATATAACTGGTAATATTATAGTTTTCAAGAAAGGCATCCAGGCCCTTCTTAAATGTTAGTAGTGACTCACTCATTACAACATCATGTGGCAGAGAGTTCCATAGTCTCACTGCTCTTACAGTAAAGAATCCGCGTCTGTGATTATGATTAAACCTTCTTCCCTCCAGACGTAGAGGATGCCCCCTTGTCCCAGTCTCAGGCCTAAGAGTAAAGAGATCATTAGAAAGGTTTCTGTACTGCCCCCTCATATATTTATACATTATTATAAGATCACCCCTAAGCCTTCGTTTTTCCAAGCTAAATAACCCCAAGTTTAATAACCTGTCTTGGTATTGCAGACCCCTTAGTCCTCTAATAACTTTTGTCGCTCTTCTCTGGACCCGCTCTAGTTCAGCTATGTCTTTCTTATACACCGGAGACCAGAATTGTACACAGTATTCTAAGTGTGGTCGCACTAGTGACTTGTATAGAGGTAAAATTATGTTCTCCTCATGAGCATCTATGCCTCTTTTAATGCATCCCATTATTTTATTTGCCTTTGCAGCAGCTGCCTGACACTGGCCACTAAATGTGAGTTTGTCATCTACCCATACACCCAGGTCTTTTTCAGTGACAGTTTTGCCCAGTGTTTTACAATTAAGCACATAATTATACCTTTTGTTTCCTCTGCCCAAGTGCATGACTTTACATTTATCCCCATTAAAGCGCATTTGCCATTTAGCAGCCCAAGCTTCTAGTTTACATAAATCCTCCTGTAATATAAAATTGTCCTCCTCTGTATTGATTACCCTGCAGAGTTTAGTGTCATCTGCAAATATTGAGATTCTACTCTGTATGCCCCCTACAAGGTCATTAATAAATATATTAAATAGAAGCGGGCCCAACACTGACCCCTGTGGTACCCCACTGTTAACTGTGACCCATTCTGAGTGTGTTCCATTAATAACCACCCTTTGTTTCCTATCACTAAGCCAGTTCTTAACCCACTTACACATATTTTCCCCTATCCCCATTGCCCTCATTTTATGTATCAACCTTTTGTGTGGCACCGTATCAAAAGCTTTTGAAAAGTCCATATACACCACATCCACTGCATTTCCTTGGTCCAGTCCAGAACTTACTTCTTCATAGAAGCTTATTAGATTAGTTTGACAGGAACGGTCCCTCGTAAAACCATGTTGATAATGGGTCATGAGGTTATTTTTCTTCAGATACTCCAGTATAGCATCTCTTAGAAAACCCTCTAGGATTTTACCCACAGTAGAGGTTAAGCTTACTGGTCTATAATTTCCAAGTTCAGTTTTTGTCCCCTTTTTGAATATTGGCACCACATTTGCTATACGCCAGTCCTGTGGTACAGACCCTGTTATTATGGAATCTTTAAATATTAAAAATAATGGTCTATCTATGACAGTACTTAATTCCTGCAGCACTCTGGGGTGTATCCCATCTGGGCCCGGGGATTTGTCAATTTTAGTGATTTTTAGACGATGCCGTACTTCCTCTTGGGTTAAGCAGGTGACGTTTAATTGAGAATTTTTGTTATCACTGATCATATTGTCTGTCATGGGATTTTCTTGTGTAAATACTGTTGAAAAAAAGTCATTTAGCATATTTGCTTTTTCCTCATCCTCATCCACCATTTCACCCAGACTATTTTTAAAGGGGCCAACACCATCATTTTTTAGTTTCTTACTATTTATGTAGTTAAAAAATATTTTGGGATTCTTTTTACTTTCTCTGGCAATGAGTCTCTCTGTCTCAATCTTTGCTGCCTTGATTTGCTTTTTACAAATGTTATTTAATTTTCTGTATTTATTTAATGCCTCATCACTACCTACTTGCTTTAATTCCCTAAATGCTTTCTTTTTGTCACATATTGCACTTCTTACCGCTTTATTTAGCCATAGTGGTTTCCTCCTATTTCTAGCATGCTTATTCCCATAGGGTATATATTGTGCACAGGTCCTATTCAGGATGCTAATAAACATCTCCCATTTGTGTTGTAGACTTTTATGTCTCAGGACATCGTCCCAGTTTATTGCACTAAGATCATCTCTCAACCGTTGGAAATTTGCCTTCCTGAAGTTTAGTGTCCTTGTGGCCCCTCTACTACACGTCTTAGTAAAGGAAACTTGAAAGCTTATTAAGTTATGATCACTATTACCCAAGTGACCTCCAACCCGTATATTTGATATGCGGTCTGGCCTGTTGGTTAATATTAGGTCCAGCAGTGCCCCCCTTCTTGTTGGGTCCTGAACCAGTTGTGAAAGGTAATTGTCTCTTATAGTTTTCAAAAACTTATTACCTTTGCTGGAACTGCAGGTTTCTGATCCCCAATGTATTTCAGGGTAGTTGACGTCCCCCATAATAATGACTTCTCCCTGAGTCGCTGCTTCATCTATTTGCTTTATGAGGATATTCTCCTCCACTTCCATTATTGTTGGGGACTTATAACAAACCCCTATCAGTAATTTATTATTTTTTCCCCCTCCCCTTATCTCCACCCACAGAGACTCTACATTTCCATTAGATTCACCTATATTATCACGCAGGATGGGTTTTAAGGATGATTTTACGTATAAACATACGCCTCCTCCTCGCTTATTTGTACGGTCATTTCTGAACAGACTATACCCCTGTAAATTAACAGCCCAGTCATGGCTCTCGCCAGCCAAGTCTCCGAAATCCCCACCATGTCATAATTATTTTCCAACAAAATCAATTCTAATTCCTCCATTTTGTTGGTGAGGCTTCTGGCATTAGTGTACATGCACTTTATGCATCTCTCTTTACCTCTATTCCTTCCTACTAGATTGACTGTTCTAACCCCACCCCCCATGCCACCCCCAATTTTATTACTTGTGCCCAGGTTACTATTTACACTATCTTCCCCTCCTATACAATGAATACCCTCCCCCCCAATCCCTAGTTTAAACACTCCTCCAACCTTCTAGCCATTTTCTCCTCCAGCACAGCTGCACCCTCCCCATTGAGGTGCAGCCCGTCCCTAGCATAGAACCTGTAGCCAACAGAGAAGTCGGCCCAGTTCTCCAGGAACCCAAACCCCTCCTTCCTACACCAATTCCTGAGCCACTTATTTATCTCCCTAATCTCCCGTTGCCTCTCTGGTGTGGCACGTGGTACAGGCAGTATTTCAGAGAATACTACCTTGGAGGTCCTTGCCTTAAGCTTGCAGCCTAATTCCCTGAAATCATCTTTAAGGACCTTCCACCTACCTCTAACTTTGTCATTTGTGCCAATGTGCACTATGACCGCTGGGTCCTCACCAGCCCCTCCCAGTAATCTGTCAACCCGATCAGCGATGTGCCGGACTCGAGCGCCAGGTAGGCAGCACACTGTTCGACGATCCCTGTCTTTGTGACAGATTGCCCTATCTATTCCCCTAATAATTGAGTCCCCCACTACCAGCACCTGTCTGGCCTGCCCTACTCTCCTGTTTTCCCCCTTACTGGAGCAGACACTCCTCTGGCTTTCAGAGGTCATGCCCTGCTGCAGCAGTGCTATCCCTGAACTCACACCCCCCTCATCTGCCAACATAGCAAATTTATTGGGGTGTGCCAGATCAGGGCTAGCCTCCCTGGCACCCTTCCCTCTACCCCGCCTTCTAACTGTCACCCAGCTAGCTACCTCATGGTCCTGAGGCTCCATAGTACCATCCTCCCCCACATCTATCGCATTGAGCAGCTGTTCAGTGAGCAGCAGACTCCTTTCCATATTGTCTATGGATCTCAGCGTTGTCAGTCGTTCATTTAGATCCAGTATCTGGGCTTCCAAATGCACAACGTACTCACATCTCACACAGCAGTATGCACCCTCGACCGGCTGGTCAAGGAATGCATACATGTGGCAAGATGTGCACTGGATGGCATTGCCAATCATGGAGCTCATTTCCTAATGGGGATTGCACCAGACAGAAATGATAAGTAAAAAGAAATGCAAAGTATTAATAAAATACAACCAGCAATTCAGTAAGTCCTCCCTTCCAAACTCCCTTAATCCAAAGTCACTGAATCACAAGTCACACACTTACTTCTGTCGCACTTGCGCTCTGTCACACTAAGCTCGCGGTCACACTCGCTAGAGAATCAGATATAAAGAGGTTTTTTTTTTTTTCTTTTTTTCCCTTAGCAGCAAATCAGCCTGTATCTCAGTGCACTTCCACTGAGTGGGGGTACGGGCTGTGTGATGTGGGGGTAAGGGCTGTGTGATGTGTGGGGGTACAGGCTGTGTGATGTGTGGGGGTACGGGCTGTGTGAGGTGTGGGGGTACGGGCTGTGTGATGTGTGGGGGTACGGGCTGTGTGATGTGTGGGGGTACGGGCTGTGTGATGTGTGGGGGTACGGGCTGTGTGATGTGGGGGGAAGGAGCTGTGTGATGTGAGGGAAGGAGCTGTGTGATGTGAGGGAAGGAGCTGTGTGATGTGTGGGGGTACAGGCTGTGTGATGTGGGGGTACGGGCTGTGTGATGTGGGGGTACGGGCTGTGTGATGTGGGGGTACGGGCTGTGTGATGTGTGGGGTACGGGCTGTGTGATGTGTGGGGTACGGGCTGTGTGATGTGTGGGGGTACGGGCTGTGTGATGTGTGGGGGTACGGGCTGTGTGATGTGTGGGGGTACAGGCTGTGTGATGTGTGGGGGTACAGGCTGTGTGATGTGGGGTACCAGCTGTGTGATACTTTAGAGTGAGAGATGGGAATAGGGGTATTACTCAGTATACAAAGGAGGAGTTATTACAGTATGCTGGGGTTTATGAGGCGGGTATTACTGCATATTAGGGCTGAAAGGGGCTTTTACAGTAGACAGGGGGTTAGAGTGGCTTAAAGTGAACCTGTCACCTCCCCCCAGGCATGTAAACCTAAAATATCCACCTTGTGCAGCACTAAGGCTGCATTCTGACAATGTGGCTATAGTATATATGCTCCCTTTATTGTATGAAATAAACACTTAGATCAAATCTGTGACAAACCTGAAGACCGGGAGGCGGGCTTTTCCAGCGTCTCCCTCCAGCCCCACTGTTGTCAGTCATCCCTCACTGCTGAATTCTGCGCCGCCTGTAAACCTAGTGAGGGATGACTGACAACAGAGATGGAGGGAAACGCTGGAAAAGCCCGCTTCCCGTTCTTACTTCAGGTTTGTCACAGATTTGATCTAAGTGTTTATTTCATACAATAAAGGGAGCATATATACTATAGCCACATTGTCAGAAAGCAGCCTTAGTGCTGCACAAGGTGGATAGTTTAGGTTTACATGTCTGGGGGAGGGTGACAGGTTCGCTTTAAAGAGTGAGGGATAATGCAAGGGACAAAACAGATGGGGGACAATGTGGATGGCTCAGTGTGAAATGGAGCAATGTAAGGGACTCAGTATAAATAGTGGAACAGTGTGGGGGTCTCTGAATTAGGCATAGGGCAGTATGGCGGTCTCTGTATGGAGGGAGGCAGTGTGAGAGTTTCATTATGGTAAAGAAGCAGCATTGGGTGTACAGTATAGTGAGGGCACAGTATGAAGTTGGGACACCATGAGTGGGACTTTGTGAGGAAGGAGCAGCGTGATGTGAGGACAGTGTGGAGGTCATAGTTCATAATTGAGGAAGGTGTGGTAGGTATAATTTATAAGGGAGGACAGTGTGGAGTTTATTTATTAGGGGTCAGTGTGACGGTCATACTACACAAGGGCAGATTGTGTGGCGGTCATAGTATAAAGAGCGGATGGTGTGGAGGGGTAATTTTGTAGCAGAGGATACCATGTAGGCAATGTACCGTAAAAAGGGACAGTGAGGTGAGGAGTAATTCTTTATTTGCAGGGACACAGCATAGGTCTTATTTAAGACATAACATGGGTGGTTATTTTTTATTCAGGAGCTTTATAATGACAATGTTAATTTTTTGAAGGCATCATCTCAGAATGTGCTGCAGACGATCAGAAAAGAGGAAAACCTGCAGAGACGAGCTGTGGATGTGAAGTCCTTATGGAGTCGGGCACATGACAAAACAGTGATTGGTGAGTATATTGTGACAGAGACATTACGCTACACTAACATTTACACAGATTTAGGGAGGCTTTTTTAATATTTGCAGAAACATCTACTTTATTTAATATGCAAATGAGGGTGCTTTGTTGCATCGTTCCACCCTCGTATATGTACATTAAAGGCTCTTTAGTTAACTCCTGTATGCATACCGCATAATGTCTATCAGGGTGGGATGTGGCTCTGTGCCACCTCCTGGCTCTCTGATCCGCCTCCTGCCTGTGTGTGGCCCCTCCTCACCTGCTCCTGCGCATCAGCGTCTCTACTCACGTAGGTGCAGGTGAGGAGGGACCACAAACAGGCAGGAGGCGGATCAGAGAACCAGGAGGTGGCACAGAGCGGCCAGAGGTGTGGAGGACCCTCCATGCAGCGAGGAGAGTGAGAGAGCAAAGTACCAGGGGGTGACAGGTCCTCTTTAAAGGGGTTTTCTGTTTTCAGAAAAGCTGTGTTTCCAGTTACAGTATGTTGTAAAAAAAAAAAAAAAACTTGTTAAAAAAAACACATCACATTGAACCACTTTCAGATGGGTCTTTGCTTCTGCTCCAGTGTTCATTGTCAGCAGTGCTGACGTCACTTCATCAGCATTGCAGCCAATCAGTGAGCTCAACGTCTCATGCCATTTACACGGGCAGCGCTAATGAGGTCAATGATTGGGTGCTTTGTCCATGTGATGATGGTGCTACAGAGAACAACAGACACTGGAGTAGGGGCAAAGACTCAGTGTTGGATCTGGGAAGTGGGCACAAGACTGTTTTTTTTCTTCTTTACAACAAACGCACCTGGGGACCCAACTTTTCAGAAAAACCCCAAATACATATTAGATAGCTACAGCCTCATTTAGAAGTCCATTTTTTTTACATGTGAGAAAATACTGATGGTTTAATTTTAACATTTTCTATGGGAATTCCGGTCACCTGACTGACAGCAGCACATCATGAGACCCTGATGTTGAGATAGATGGCAGCGCGCTCATGTGTTCTGAGAATACAGAGGGGAGGGGGCACCAAAGGACAAATTTGCACAGGGCGCCATTCAGCCTAAGGCCGGCCCTGGGTGCAGATTAGATTTTTTGATGGTATGCCTATGAAAGTGGTGACTTCCTACATAACTGGCTGAGCACTCCTTTCATTTGTTCAAGGGCTAATTCATATAAGAGAATTATGAGGATGTCTACTGTCCATACAGTGAAGGAAATAATTATTTGATCCTTTGCTGATTTTGTACGGTTGCCCTTATCTATCATTTTAAGGGTAGGTTAATTTTAACAGTGAGAGATAGAATATCAAAAATAAAATCTAGAAAATCACGTCGTCTAAATTATATAAATGTATTTGCATTTTGCAGAGGGAAATAAGTATTTGATCCCCTACCAACCGTTATGAGTTCTGGATCCTACAGACAAGTTAGACGATCCTAATCAACTCGATACCTGCATTAAAGATAGCTGTCCTAAATTATCACCGGTATAATGGACTCCTGTCCACACACTCAATTAATCAATCAGTCAGTCTCTACCCTTTACAACATAGGCAAGACCAAAGAGCTTTCTAAGGATGTCAGGGAAAAAAGATCGTAGACCTGCACAAGGCTGGAATGAGTTACAAAACCATAAGTGAGAAGCTTGGTGAGAAGTGGACAACTGTTGGTGCAATAGTAAGAAAATGGAAAAACACAAAATGAGTGTCAATCAACATCGATCTGGGGCTCCATACAGAATCTCACCTCATGGGGTATCCAGGATCATGGGGAAGGTGAGAGATCAACCAAAAACTACACTGGGGGAACTTGTTAATGATTTCAAGGCAGCTAGGACCACTGTTACCAATAAAACTATTGGTATCACATTACACCATAATGGATAAAAAGACTGCAATACCCGTAAAGTCCCACTGTTCAAGAAGGCACATGTGCAGACCTATCCAAAGTTTGCCAATGAAAACGCTGGTGATTCTGAGAGTGATTGGGAGAAGGTGCTGTGGTCAGATGAAACAAAAATTGAGTTCTTTGGCATTTACTCAACTCGCTATGTTTGGAGGAAGCGTAATGCTGCCTTTAACCCAAAGAACACCATCCCCACAGTCAAGCATGGTGGTGGAAACATTATGTTTTGGGGGTGTTTCTCTGCTAATGGCACAGGACTGCTTCACCGCATCAATGGGACAATTGATCGAGCCATGTACCATATAATCCTTAGTGACAACCTCTTTCCCTCCACCACCAAAATGATTCGTGGTTGAGTCTTACAGTACGGCAATGACCCAAAACATACAGCCAAGGCAACAAAGGAGTGGCACAAAAAGAAGCACATTAAGGTCATGGAATGATCTAACCAGTCTCCTGACCTTAATTCCATAGAAAATTTATGGAGGGAGCTGAAGCTCCAAGTTGCCAAGCGACAGCCTCCAAATCTTAATGATTTAAAGATGATCTGCAAAGAGGAGTGGACCAAAATTCCTCCTGACATGTGTGCAAACCTCATCATCAACTATTAGAAATGTCTGACTGCTCTGTACGCCAACAAGGGTTTTTCCACCAAGTGTTAAGTCTTGTTTGCCAGACGGATGAAATACTTATTTCTATCTGCAAAATGCAAACAACTTTATATAATTTAGACAATGTGTTTTTTCTGGATTTTTTTTCACATTCCATATATCACTGTTAAAATAAGCATACCCTTAAAATTATATATCTAATATATAAAGCTGAATGTGTGTATGTGTGTATATCCGGGATTGGCATCTACACCGTCGCAACTACAGCCACAAAATGTTGCACAGTCACATGTCTGGACCCCGAGAGCGTCATAGGCTATGCTGTGAGGCGAAATTTTAACCCTGTGCATTCCAGTTCACCAAACAATTTTGCCCCTATCTACATAATGGGGAAAAAGTGAAAGGAAAAGTGTTGGAGGCAAATTGACAGCTGCCAGATGTGAACAAGGGGGACTTAAAGAATGAGAGCGATGGCGCCAAAGAGTATATACCGTACAGTTGCTAAGGTGGGGCCCCGACATAGGATACTCACCACACAAGGGGATATGAACACACACACAAAATACGCCACACACTACCACGTGCTTGAACACATATACCACCCTCAGCACACATTTCACCACACATACACTAACCTCGTCACATAATCACCCTAAAACACACACAAGTCTGGTATTATCCTTCAAAAATATAAATCTGATTAATAAGCAGCAAAACTACAAGAGAAACAAATACCATATCTAATATATAAAGCTGAATGTGTGTATGTATGTGTGTGTGTATGTCCGGGATTGGCATCTACACCGTCGCAACTACATCCACAAAATTTTGCACAGTCACACGTCTGGATCTCGAGAGCGTCATAGGATATGTTGTGAGGTAAAATTTTAACCCTGCACGTTCCAATTCACCAAACAATTTTGGCCCTACCTACATAATGGGAAAAAGTGACAGTTACCCGTTGACAGTTGTGAATGAGAGGGCTTAATGATAGCACCAAAGACTAACAGCATATACCAGTATATAGTCACTAAGGTGGGGCCCCAACATGGGATATTCACCACGCACGGGGAAATGTATACATACCACATGCACACAAAGAGTAACAGCTAAGGTGGAGCCCCAACATTGGATACTCACCACGCACCCGAACACAAACACACACACACCACAAAGAGACACACACAACACAGACAAACACACCACACAGTCACCCTCCCACAGGGATACGCACACATACACACCCTATAGGGACACATGCAATCACCCCACAGGGACACACACACCACAGGGACATACACACATACACACCCTACAGGGACACAGACACACACACACCCCACAGGAACACACAGACCCCACAGGGATGGACACACACCACAGGGACACTCTGCCCCCCCACAAGGACACACACCACAGGGACATCCCTCCCCCCACAAGAACACACACCACAGGGACACATACACACACCCCAGGGACACACACACCACACAGACAGACACAGATGTGCACAAATCGCCTCACACAACTCGCCTCATACGTCTGGTATCTTTAATTTCCATAAATAAATATCTGATTAAAAACAGCCAATGTGCAACACATGTGCCATATTGGGAATTAAGGCAGATGTCAGTCACATGAGCTGTCTTTTATGTGTATGTGTGAGGTAATATATACTGCCCGGCCGGGTGGAAGGTTTACTGTTGGCTGGAGATTTATTAGGCTGCCTACAGCAACCAATCACAGCTCATCTTCTCTTTTCCTACAGGTCATTAATATGACATATTCAAATTTTATTTTGTTATAGCTAACAGCAGTTATTTATTAACCCGGGCGTAGCCGGGTACTACAGCTAGTATATATATATTATAGACTGTTCATGACTTTGTCAGTGGGCAAACTTACAAAATCAGCAATGGATCAAATACTTATTTCCCCAATTGTATGTGACACGGGCAGCACATGAAGAGCACACGGTCCTTTTATAGCCAGTGCCCCAGAGCACATAGCCGATTTTCTGCCTGGATCAACGATATTCATAGATAAAAGTTCCAGCATGCACTACATTGGCCCAATTAAGAGACCAGACTAGAGCATGTGAATATCAGGCAGCCTCTGCACTCATCAGCTATGTGGATGATCACATGGAGTTGCATCAGGGGCTGGCTGCCAAATTATGGCCAGGATGACAAGCACAGAGCAATGACTGTAGAGCAACAGCTCATCTTTAATGGTTTTTTTTTTTGCCTCTACCTGCTTCATAAAGGTAGGGGTAGGGGCTACAGAGCTTTATGGGGAATATGTCAGGTTTTTGCTATATAATCTGAAGGCAGCATGCTGCAAGGGTTAACACAGAAAATTCAGGATTCCCTCTCTAGTCAAGGTCCATGGTGTTATTTACTTTCAATAATTGTTTTAACACCAGAACATTAAAGGGAACCAACCACCCCCAATGACCCCCCCAGGCTATGAATATGCTTCCATACACCCAGCACATACATGTGCTGGAAGGTTTTTAGCTAAAAAAACGGGTTTTTATAAGTAAAGATAATGCTATATAAACTTTATACTGAAACGATGGATGGGCGTTACCTAGCTGCAGTAGAAGCCGAAATTGAGCTGTCAGTCTGGTTCCTGTGCACGTAGCTGCAGTAAAGCACAGCCCTTTGTTCCTCCTCCAAGGCTGGTGCACGGGCTCTCATGCCCGTGCACACGTCAGCAGCTGGAGGCGGGTCCCGAGCGCGCGCGCTCTCACTTCCTGGAATCAGCTGTTCATTCCACCAGGCTGAAGCGATAGGACAGTATGTTATATAGCCATTACACATCTCCCTTGGACCGCTACTATGGCCTGCATGTCCCCCCTGCCACATAAGAACAATGGCCGCCTGCAGTAAATACAAACATACTGTCCTATCGCTTCAGCCCGGTGGAATGAACAGCTGATTCCAGGAAGTGAGAGCGCGCGCGCGCTCGGGACCCGCCTCCAGCTGCTGATGTGTGCACGGGCATGAGAGCCCGTGCACCAGCCTTGGAGGAGCAACAAAGGGCTGTGCTTTACTGCAGCTACGTGCACAGTAACCAGACTGGCAGCTCAATCTCGGCTTCTACTGCAGCTAGGTAACGCCCATCCGTCGTTTCAGTATAAAGTTTATATAGCATTATCTTTACTTATAAAAACCCGTTTTTTTAGCTAAAAACCTTCCAGCACATGTATGTGCTGGGTGTATGGAAGCATATTCATAGCCTGGGGGGGGTCATTGGGGGTGGTTGGTTCCCTTTAACTTTAGTGGAATAAATTGCCTGATAATTTGACACACCAAGTTAGAGTTTTTATTGGTACTATTTTGGGCTTCATAATATTTTTTGATCATTGTCTATTTTACTTTTTGTGAGGCAGCAATTCAGAAATGCATTTCTTGTATTTGTTTTTAGGTCATTCAATGTGTCATAAAAGTGATTCTTCATACCAGTATGATTACAGCAATACCACATTTATATAGCTTTTTTTATGTTTTTCTACTTTTACGCCATACATACTATTTTAAAGAAAAGAAAAATGTTGCATGACTGTATTCTGAGAGCTGTAGCTTTTTCATTTTATCTGATGGCGCTGTATGATTTCTTGTTTTTTTGTGGGACAAGATGATGTTTTCAGCGGTACCATTTTTATTTATATATAACATTTTGATTGCCTTTTACTTTACTTTTTTTGTCAGCTGTAAGATAAAAATACATAGTTTTTGCAACTTTTTTGCTTTTTATTTTTATGGTGATCCCTAAGGGTTATAGAGCGGTTTGTTATGGGCGTGGCAATAATAAATACGGTATGTGTATTTTTCTATTTTTTTTATTTACATAAATATAACTATTTCTTGGAATTTTTTTACTTTTTGTTCTTTATTTTTTGCTTTTTTCTTTCACATGTTTTTACAATTTTTTTAAAAATTTTTTTTACTTACTCCCTTTATGGGACATCACCTTTAACCTTTAACAACTCTGATTGCCACTGTCCTGTATAGCAGTGATCGATCATTGCCATACAGTGAAGCTGTCAGTGCTGCAGTGTCTCAAGTCTCATGGATCACATGATCTCTGTAGTAAGGTGACCCGGATGAAGACATGACAATGTTGGGTCACCATGGCAACAATAGGGTCACCATGGTCACATTCAGGTCCTCGAAATTACATTGCAGGGAACTGATCGGCAGGGATAGCGTACGCAATCCCTCTCCCAATCCCTTAAGGGCTGTGATTGATATCTGGTTGTATGGGTGGTCTGGATGAGGTCATCAGGCTGTGAGCTCCAGCCTATGAGAGTGAACTGCACCTTTCAAATACCTGTCCTGCAAATGGCCAGATATAATCTTGGTTTTCCCAGTGATCTAGTTTGTGCTCTATTATATTGACTCTAACCTTTGCCTGGATTTTGACCCTTCTACCGCCTGACGATTGTGAACTTTTGCTGTCCTCCCGGTTTTTGATGCTGCCTTCTGACTACAGTTTTGGATCCTGACTTTGTCTATTCCCTGACCTCCTAGACTTGTCCCTTTCTGGCAACCTCCCTGCTCCGATCTGCTGCTCACCTATAGGCAGCTACCTCCTGGGCTCCGCTGTAATTCCAAATCCCTGCATACGGGTAAAGGGTCTCGGAGTTTCTCGGGGTGCTGCCTTACCAGCAGCTCAGCCATTGCAGCGGACAGTCGTCACACCTATACATCCAAGGTCGGGAATGAATTCCCTTCAAGGGCATACATGTGCGCCCAAGGTCGTGAAGGGGTTAAACTTTGGTGCATCCAACAGTCAGGTGCATCTTATAGTAAATTGTATTATACTGCCTAGCTTGCATGATGACATGCGACACCCTCGGGGTTGAGAAGTCATTTCTGTTTTTGAGTTCCTTATCAAACCCATGGCATGTACAGTGAATGCTTTGTGTGTTTATCTGTTTTATCAGATTGTTTTCTTTGTAATTTACATTTGTCTAGTTCCATGATGAGAAGAGCACTGACTTTCTAGATAATTTAGGGACTGACAATGACTATTTTCCATGAAAGTTTTTTTTTTCGCCTTCAAACCATGCTGTGAGTGAGTTTTATGTTTTAAGCTTGGTTGTTCTTTCCATTGTAGCTGATGGCTTTGATATAATCACGCAGTGCAAAGCATATTCTGTTTGATGAATGAAACCTCGGGTTCACAAACAATCCTTAAGTTAAAAACAATCTTTTTTCAAGACTACCTCTCGGCTTGGGTATCAGAATAATTAGCCTCACTGGATGTTCCTTTATGTACCTAATAAATATATTTTTATACACGCCAAGATAATACATTCTTATATGGAACCATAATTAGTTTTACAATGCTTACTTTTTCTTTTCCTATGAGCAATAATGTGTTAATAATAAAGGTATGCAGAACATTCTTTTTAAAGCTGAAAATTACATTTTCTCTTTGTGAAGTGTTTCAGTAAGATATTTTTGTTTCAATTAGCATTTTTGATTTGCACAGATTTCATTGAATACAACACTACTAATCCAAGGAAAGAGTCAGAAGTTAAAGAGAATCTGTCAGCAGCAATTCAACCCCCAAACAATGTATATGTGCATGTAGCTCCTTCAAAGTCAAATCAAGAAATACCTTTACATGACCAGTCTGTTCCTTTCATACTGGGAAAATCAGCATTTGAATTGATATTCAAATGAGGTTGAAGTGATTTTAGTCTGGGCCAGATCTTTGTAAGCACCTGTCACTCCAACTCTATTTTCTACCCCTCCCCACTAGCTCCTACTTGATATACAGCTCCTTTGCTTTACGACTTCAAGCAAAGATGCTAGCAGTCAAGCAGGAGGAAGTTGTGCTGAGTAGGGAATAGAGTAGGGGAGAGCAGAGGCTTGGGAAGAGCTTCAAAACATTGAAAGCACTTCAGCCTCAATCACATATTCATTCACATTCTAATATCTCAGTAAAGGAAGTCATGTAAAGGTATTTCTAGATTTTTCTTTAAAAAAAAATACACTTGCCCAGTGGGGGATTATAATGAGGGCAGTATGGGCAACAGCCCTGGGCCCAGTGCTCCGGGGGGCCCATGGCCAGAGTTCCCTCATTTTATCCTTGGCACTGTCAGAAAGTCGCTGCTCCTTTGTTCCAGTATTCAAATGTCTTTGCCTCTTTTAGACACAAAGACATTTGAACACTTCAGTGCCTTGAGAGACCGGAAGATAGAGGAGGAGCCTCATCTGTGTAAGGGCTCATACAGAAAATAGGCAGATGTAAGTGTGGCGCCCCACTGGTCGGAGCGCCACTAAGGGGCACTGCACCCAGACCAGCGTGTGTGGTATCCCTGTGGTAAGTGAATGGGGAAGTTAATATGTGGCTTAATCCTCGCATCCACACACTTCCTTAGCTCAGGGGGCTACAGGGTTAAATCCTTTACTAGGAGACCCAGCCCCAGTGGGAGGAGTGCAGGGCAAGCAGTGTGAGGGCGGGAGGAAGTTAGAAGCAGAGAACGTCTGAGGGAGAGACAGGAAAGGAGCTTCCAGGAGAGCAGCAGGTTTGGGAACAGAGGAGCCGGTGATAGGTTTTCCCAGAGGGCTTACCGGGCACCAGAGCCCGCAGACTGCTGGAGAGCTACAAGCACAGCAGAGAATCTGGATTACCGTGGAGTCTTCAAGTCTCCCAGGCACCAGCGCAGTCAATATTAAGGGAACCAGGCACCACATGACGAGAGATAGCGGCAAGCCATTAGAGGGTTACCCGACGACAGCAAAGGTAAGAGAGCACAGGAGGCCAGGTTGGATTTCAGGTCAGCCAGGCTTCACACCAACCTGGAAGAGCAGTATAGGAGGGACATCTTACAAAGCCATGTGGAGACACCCCGTTCACTTGCCACTACCTAGGCCAGCTGCCTGTGCTTACAGACTGTGTTGTACTGAGAACTGTGCTTTTTACCTGAACTGTTCCAGTAAAGTACCCGGGAGAGTGACTTTGCCTCCGTGTCTTTGTGCTGCAGAATTCAACCTTTTTGCTTACAGCAACGCTGCCCCGGAGGACCAGCTCCACCTGTAGGGAGCTTTGCCATCCTTGCCGCAATACCATCCTCCAAAGGACTGTGGCGGCGCTGGTGATCCCTCACCAGGTACTACAGGTGGCGTCACGAGACAACAAACTCTAATCCCCTGTACATAACCCCTTATTGAAGTGTCACCCAGGCCACAGACTCAGGCTCTGCCACCCGTGACATCCCCGTGAAACCCCCTTCGAGCCTTATACCCGAGTACCCCAGGGCCTGGGGCTTGACATAAGCATACTTAAAATTCACTCAATACTAAGTGATACAATTAGTATTAATATAAAATAATAATTATAATCAGTCTGTTCATGTTAATATTGAGCTGAATTAATTTCAGCCTGTTGGTTTGGTCTCCACATTAGTCACAGTCTCTCATATGGTCCCTTAGAAAAAGTTATTTCTCTGTTATGTATAGTGCAATGTTATGCGCCACTATCTCTGTGCTTTTGCATCTACAGTTGTGCATCAGAGTACCTGTGCGTTAATCACATGACCTATCACATGATTTATTATAAAGGGATCATGTGATATGTCACATCACATGACACATCCAATTAAGGAGGTCCATGCCATCTAGACAGCCCTGGGCCCTGACTACTCTTAATCCACTCTGCACGTGCCTATAAACATTTTTGAGCGTGTGAAATCTTGCTTACTGATTCCCTCTAAAGGAAATCTTAAGGTACCTTTACACGCCACCACTGCGTGGTAGCAACTGCCTGGCAATGGGGATTTTTGTGCCTGTTGCCTTAAAATTGCTTCAAAATGGCGGTGTGTAAATTGGGAAAGTCATCGGGTTGACTCGTATACCTGTTTCTGAGCTGTATTCAAAAACCCAAGGCAACACAAAGGCACAATTGCCATGGTAGTGGCGTCTAAACGGGGCACAGGGATTGAATCAGCGTCACCTAGTGAATTCCCAGGGGTGAGACACAACCTCATGGATACCGCGCCCCATCAGTGATGATTGGTGGGGGCTACTGTGTTTCCATTGGCTGTCCCTTCACAGGGCGCCATATTTAAAGAGCTATCCATTCACACTCCACAATTGCAATGGCGTCATGTATTAGCCAGCCTTCCTGCGCAAGCTGGCCAATCATGACGTTATTGCGTTGTCCAATCAACGTTTTGTCGTCACGGAATACACAACTCTGTCACGCCTATGTACTTGCGGGGTGAAAGATGTACGCCCACATTCCCTTAGTGGTTGCGGCGTGTGAAGCGGCGAGGGTATTCAACAGGCAGTTATCCGCAGGATCTGTGGGAACTTCCAGGGAACCACAATACCTTCAGTCGACAACGCAATGGTGGCGTGTACATGCGGCATCGGCGATCGGTATCAACCGTCAAAAACGTGCGCATGCACATGCAGTTGATACCTGTTGCTAGGCACTGTGGCGGCATGTAAAGGTACCTTAACAGTTGTTACAGTTAAAACCAGACGTTTATATACACTATATATGAAAAAAACACATATGCATGTTTTCTTACTATCTGACATTAAATCAGAATAAACCTTTCCCATTTTAGGTCAATTAGGATTATTATAGTCTAATATATAAAGCTGAGTGTTTGTGTATATGTATCATAGCCCCACCTACTCAACATAGCCTTACCCAATCCACACAACCATGCCCACTTCACATAGCCACACTCACTCTGCATAGCTCTGTCCACTTTGCAGCCTGCATCTTCACATAGCCGTGCCCTCTCCACATAGCCCCACTTCCTTTAGGGGCAGGACTATCTATATAGTATAATACAGTCTTATAGTCCTCCATATAATATAATACAGCCTTATAGCCTTCCATAAAATATAATGCAGCCTCATAGCCCTCCATATATCATAATACAGCCTCATAGTCCTCCATATTGTATAATGCAGCCTCATAGCCCTCCATAAAGCATGAAACACAATGGCAGGAAACACAGGAGGACCACACTGACAGAGAGATATAAAAAGCTAGACTACAGTTTTCCAAGATCCTTCTAGGAAAGTGTCTTGTGAACAGATGAAACCAAAATAGAGCATTTTTGTAACGCACATAATCTTTTGTTTACTAAAAATGGAATGAGGCCTACAAAGAAAAGGACACAATACCTGTAGTAAAATAAGGTGATGGTTCAAAAATCCTCTTGGGTTGTTTTTCTGCCTCAGGCACTGGGCGCCCTGATTGTGAATCACCCAAAAATGGATGGAAAAAAGTGCTGGAGAGTTCTAAAGTGTCAGCAATGAGTCCAGATCTAAATCCCATTGAATAACTGTGGAGAGATTTTAAAGAGGACCTGTCACCCCCCTGGTGCAATGCTCACTGAATGCAGCACTGAATGCAGCATGTCTTCTGCATTCAGGGAAGAAGTCGCCCATCTCTCTAGCCCCCCAGTAATTTGTAAAAAAATCTTTATAAAGTGTACACATAAGGAGTCCGTAGGGACTTACTTAGTAATGAGTCATCGCTGCTGCTGGTGTCCTCCCCACCTCCAGCCCTCTCTTGTTCAGCCCCCTGTATGTTTCATCGCTGAGGGCTGGAGGTGGACCAGAGAGGGCTGGAGGCGGGGAAGACACCAGCAGCAGCGATGACTCATTACTGAGTAAGTCCCTCCGGACTCCTTAACTGTACACTTTATAAAGTCTTTGTTATCAGCTTACAGGAGAGTAAGAGACATGGGGGACCCCTTCCCTGAATGCTGCAGACATGCTGCATTCAGTGTGCTGCATTCTGCTAGCATAGCACCAGGGGAAGACAGGTCCTCTTTAAAGTTACAGTTGGGAGAAGACACCTTCAAATGTGAGAGACGTGAAGCAGTTTGTAAAACAAAAGTGGTCCAAAATGCCAGCTGAGATGTGTAATAAATAATAACATTTATTCACTTATATAGTGCAATTAATGGCACAACACTTTACGTACATCATAAATTCTGTCCCCATTGGGGCTCACAATCTAAACCTCCTATCAGTATGTCTTTGGCGTGTGGGAGAAAACCAGAGAACCCAGAGTAAACTCACACAGGGAGAATGTACAAACTCCTTGCAGAGGTTGCCCTTGGTGGGATTGAACGTAGGATCTCAGTACTGCAAGGCTGCAGTGCTAACCAGTGATACACTGTGCTGCCCGGTAAGAAACTGGTTAATGGTTATAGGAAGCAATTAACTGCATATATTTATTTCAAAGGCAGTGCAACCAAATATTAGGTTGAGGACGCCAACACTTTTGGCCTGCCCATTTTTGAAGTTTGGTGTGAAATTATACCTAACTTGCAATTTTCTCTATTTTTTTTGTTGCTCCAGTACACATACAGGAAATAAACACGTGCATGACAAAACGAGTTATTTAAACTTAAATTATTTTGATTAATTAGGAGGTAATATTTGAATTATTTTAGAGGGAACATATTAATTACCAACTTTTTATAAAAATTAAAGAATCTTTATTGAAATTCTTAAAAGGTCAAAAACCGATTCACAAATACAGACAAAACACCAAATTTTAAAATTACTTCAGTACATATACAGCCATGTAATTGAGAGGTATAAGATCTAAGATTATCCCTCAATAACTGGACCAGTTATTGGTCTGACACTAACCCACAGTGGATAGATCCCTCCAAGACTATTGAAACACAAACATTGATGGTATGGTATATGGGGTTGAAAGATAGTGGTGCCATTGTTCATCAATGTAAATCTCAATGTCACTGGATATGTGAATGATGTAGCAATTTCAGATTTCGACCGCACAATGCCCGAAGTCTCGCAAGACCGAAGTCTCGCACCTGCGCAGTGGAAACACTGACTTTTCAATAGGGCACTGTGAAGCTTGCCACTGTGCAGGGGCGAGGCAAATGAATCAAGTCGCTGTCTTTCACTTGCATACACTGGAGGGGCGGGGTTTTTTAATGTAGTAGGGCGGTATTGGCGTGGAGCAGGGTTGGTTTTCCATGGAGCGGGGCAGGTCTGACTACAGTATGCCCACCTGAAATGACCCTTAAGAAGTAATTTGTTTACAGCATGGGACAGATAAAAAGTCTGGTGATATAAAGGGGTTACAGGAACCCCAATTATATAATGTTGAAGGTGGTGAGCAGGGTTTACAACCCCCAAAACAGGTGCCAGGTTCCCTTTAAATACTACCCAACAGCTAATCAAAGTGCACAGATGGTTAATGACCCTGTATGCTGCTTGTTTTGATCTTTTTGGGCTTATCTGACATCAAACATTGCAATGTCGATGGCCGCTCTCCTATGTGTTAGATGTGGAGCTATAGTGTGCAGAATCGGTAAGCATTGTGACGTAATGTCACACCATTGTGACTTGATATCAAACCACTGTGGCATGATGTCACAGCATTAGCTCATAGAAATCATTGAAATAAAGCATATTCATGATCTACACCTTCTAAGACAAGTGGCACTTTAATGATCCTTTCAACTGTCTGTCCAAAATAAATGAAAATAAATAAAAAAAATAATATAAAATAGCCTGCATTTCTATATATTTACTGCCTCCTTTCTATTGAAATATATCCTCATCTGTATTGCAATAACCAAAATCTATACTTTTTAACTATGCAAACAAAGTTAATGGAAGCCTGCGTTTTATGTCTCTAATAAACAATCATGCCTCGCTGCAGTCGCTGGACCATTTGCTTTTGATTAAGCGTTATTTATAAAAATGAAAGTATATTCATTTTAATTTAGAAACAATTTTCCATTATTGCTTCACTGATTATAATGATAGACATGAGTATTCATAATAGGAAATCCAGTCTTTGTCAAGCAAATTTCCGATGTAAAAATGCTATTATTTTTTATGCATTAAAAGAAGATGGTTGTGGTTTTATTTTTTTTGTCTTTTTTTTTTCTGCCTACTTTCCACATTTGCTCCTGGAACATATTTAAAAACAATGATTGCATTCGGTAATGATACCTACTCAACCATGTAGTTATGGGTTATTGAAATGAACTATGGATAGAGAAGATGAAGGTAAAGGAACAGGTTGGTTACCGGATGTTCTCCTTGAGTGCACTGTTTTTCCAGACTTGAGAGTTGATCATTTTTATAGTGGCTTGGAGAGGTCTACAATGCATGGTGGCAGCAACCATCTCATCACACTTTAATCTCTAGGGGTACATCTCATATGCTCACTGTCTGCACAGTTATTACAGGAGTAACACGCTAGTAAAAGGGGTCTCCTGCTTTTGACAATTCTAGTTGTTAGAAAGGTCCATTCTGATTAGAAGATTACTGTAACAGCGTTTGCTGGGCTTTTTTTTTACCCGAAATGATCGCCTGCTATCTGAAGGGAACTTCAATTTCCCTGCACAGAGGTAATTAAGCATTACACATTAGTCATTCATTCATTCATTCATTCACCTATTCCGTCAAGCCTACAACCTGCCATGAGACCCAGGCGACCGCCCCATACCTTACACTCCCCCAGCCTACTGTATCCCCACCCGCCCATTGTAGACTGTGAGCCCTTGTGGACAGGGTCCCTTCCCCTCCTGTACCTACATGTCCTGATTGTCTAGAGTTTTTGTAATTGTGCTTGTCTCCCCTATCCTCATGTAAAGCGCCATGGAACACAATGGCGCTATATAAATAAATAATAATAATAATAATTGGTTGACTTGAGAGCTTGAATCCGTTTACTGGATCCAGTTTTTCCACTTGCCATTTTTGAGGCATTTTTACCAGATCAAGTATCGGATCCGTTAGCGCATGGTACATACATGTACCATACGTTAACAGATGCATTGCCCATAGACTCCCATGTTAAAGAAATTCACCCGACTTTGAAAATTCACCAAAAAACATTGCAGTTACTGGTTTTGGGAAAAACTCAATCCAGTAAACAGATTGAACTATTGCAATCGGGTTTTTGCATTAGAGTCAATGGGTGCTTTAACGGATCCGGTTTTCAAGATTTCACCAAGTCAAAAACTGGATCCAGTTACTGGATTCATGACGCAAGTGTGGCCCTAGCCTAATGGAGGATAGGACAGATCCTCCAAATAATCCAAAAATGCCCATTGGAACGCCTTGCTCCATTATCCAATAAATAATCATCCTGAACCTAAATCCTGATCCGTGAACCCTCCTTGAACAAACAATTCCAGGAAAAATGTATTAAAAAGCTTTATTTAGAATAGACAAAAATCTCATTGAAATACTATAGAAGTAGGATAAAAAATCCAGACCAAGCATTTGGAGAAATAAAGCAAACCGTGGTACTCCTCCAGTTTAGAAAAAAGACAGTTTATTGGATATAGATTGGTAAAAAAAAGTCTATACACATTCAATGGATATGATGGTGTCTTATAACAATAACTGTAGCTTAAATTACAACATGTTTCAGCGTAAGCGCCTTCATCGGGTACATACAGATGCTCCTTGTTCAAAGTATGAATAAATACTGACAGAAAGAGGGAGTACTTAGAATATTCAGATTCCACACCCATTTGTAATTCGGGGTGTGTGCAATTAATTTAGATGATACCTACAGGGATTAGCATTGCTGTAGGTAGAAAGAAACAAAGTATCCAGTTGAATCCAGAAGTTTGCATACACTATATATAAAAAGATACATATTCATGTTTTTTCTCACTATCTGACATGAAATCAGAATAAACCTTTCCTGTTTTAGGTCAATTAGGAATATCATAATCTAATATATAAAGCTGAGTGTATTTGTGAACGTATCATAGCTCCACCCCTTCACATAGCCCCACCCTTTTGCACAGCCCACCCTCCACATAACTCTGTTTCTCCAGGTGGCTCCACCTCTCATAGCCCTACCCCTTCCACATAGCCTTCCAAACCTGCATACCTGCCTCCCTAAAAAAAAAAAACACAAATTCATTCCCCAGAAAAGCCACCCCAAGCCAAACCTGCAACCCTCCAAAAAAATGCCCCACCAAACCCTCACCACCACAACAAAAAATTCCCCCCCCAAACTCGCACCCCTAAATCCACCCTCAAACCTTGGTTCTGCCACCCTAAAGCCACACCCCTGCCCACCCAACCTGCACCCCCATCCCCTCAAAAACACCCTCCTGCAGCCCCACCATTCCCCATTAAAATATGTCCCCAAACTCGCACCCCTAAAAAAATACCCCCTCAAACCTGCACCCCTTTCCCCCAAACAAATGCCCCCCAAAACTACCACCACCCCCACAAAATGCACCCCAACCCAAACCTGCATCCGCCGCACCCCTGCCCCCAAACATTCCGTGTCATGTCACTGCCTGATCATTCTTGGTATTTGTGTCTGTGGTGCCCCTGTGGTCTGGTCATTACAGTGGTACTGCACCTAAGCCACACATGTGGCATCCCACTTCCAGGTGAGGAGGGGACACCAATCCAAGACACACGAACACCTGCACCCAACACCCATTCTAACCCCAGGCCAGGGGATCTTAGGCGGATCCTATTGAGGAAGGGCCCCATTTTCTGGCTTGGGGAGGGAGCAAGTAGAGGGGGTGAGAGAAGAGAAAAAGTGGAACAGGAGGAGTTTAGTGAGTGGGAGAGTGGAGGAGTTGGAGAAAGGGAGTCATAGGGGACACGAGAGTGAAGGAGGATCCATCTAAGGAGCTCCGAATCCAGACCCAACATTAGTCGGGTGGAGGGACTGGTTGCAGGAGGGGACCAGCCCTGATCTGGTGGGAACGCTTCAAGTTTCCACTAGGTAACTGGAGGCTGCTGATCCTGTACAGGCAATGGCCACTAGCCATGCCTAGTTACTGAAACGGTGGCTAGATCTAGGGTCAGGGGATTTGTCTCCCTTTGCCCGACAAGGCCCGCAGCCACCTGCTTGGGACACTGTCCACAATGACGCAGGGCAGGAAAGGTGAGTAGCCAGCGTCGGAGAGTCAACCAGGAGAGACTTATGACAGGGTGTCTCGGAGGAGTAGACCCAAGTTGCATGGAATTTGGCTGGACTGCAGACCTGGAGGGCACGGTGTGCTGGGAGTAGGAAAAAAGAAAAGGGGGCTACATTATTAACCAAGCAATTTATTAATCCCTTACATAGGCCACAACGTGTTTTAACAGCAAGAGTGCTGTCTTCATCAGGTGAGTAAGGGGACATTCACAGGAAGTGACATACAGTGCCTTGTGAAAGTATTTGGCCCCCTTGAACTTTTCAACCTTCTACCACATTTCAGGCTTCAAACATAAAGATATAAATTCTATTTTTTTGTGAAGAATAGAGATGAGCGGTAGGGATGGGCGAATCTACTCGCTAGGACTCGTTACTCGGCGAGTAGTAAGGGACTCGCAGGACTCGGTACTCTGCGAGTTTCCCAGCGTTTACTCGCACGAGTCCAATGCAAATCAATGGCAAACGCTGACAAAACTAGGATTGCCATTGTCTTGCATTAGACTCGGCTACTGTGCCAGTGATAGCAGGGAAACTCGCAAAGTAACTGCTGTTGCATTGCGAGCCGAGTCCAGCTGTCTTCTCTGTGCAGGCTGCCAGCTCCAGGGTCCTAGAGCCCGCCTGCTCACAGAGATGATGTAGCAGAGCTGCGATTGTTCTCAGTCTGCTCATTCACTGTGCATAGACATCTATATCTATGCACAGGGGATGTAGCAGAGAGGACATCGCGTTTTGGACTGCGTCGGACGGAAGAGGATTTTTTTAATTAAAGATGGAGTCCCTAATGGCTTTTTTTTTTATTTCTAATAAAAAATTTTCTCTGTGTTGTGTTTTTTTTTAAAGCAATTTAATAGAAATTCATGGCGGTCATGTCTAATATTGGCGTGACCGCCATAAATTTCGGGCTTAGGGCCAGCTGATAATACAAAGCTGGCCCTAACCTCTTTATTACCCAGCGTGCCACCGCCACCAGGGCCGCTGGAAGAGCGGGGTTCAGCGCCAGAGGATGGCGCTTCAATGAACGCGCCATCTTCTGGGGCGGCTGCGGGCTGCAATTTGCAGCGGGGGGTGCCCAGAAAGCTTGGGCATCCCTGCGCTTCGGATTCCAGCCCCCAGCTGCTTAGCTGTACCTGGCTAGACATAGAAATTGCACGGAGCCCCACGCATTTTTTTTTAATTATTTCATGAAATTCATGAAATAATAAAAAAAAAGGGCTCCCCTATATTCTTGTATCTGGCCAGGTACAAATAGGCACCTGGGGGTTGTGGGCAGCCCGTCGCTGCCTGCTGGATCTGGCAGGTTCCAGAAATACGGCGAAGCCCACGTGAAATTTTTTTCTGACAAATCCATAAAACAATGTAAATAAAAGGGACTGCATCTTTATTAACCCCTCGCCCATGCAGTCCCTTTTTTAGGATTGTTTTATTGATTTTTCAGAAAAAAATTACATGGGCTTCACCGTATTTCTCGAACCAGCCGGATCCAGCAGGCAGCGACGGGCTGCCCCTAACCCCCAGGTGCCTATTTGTACCTGGCCAGACACAAGAATATAGGGGAGCCCTTTTTTTTTATTATTTCATGAATTTCATGAAATAATAAAAAAAAAAATGCGTGGGGCTCCACGCAATTTCTATGTCTAGCCAGGTACAGCTAAGCAGCTGGGGGCTAGAATCCGCAGCGCAGGGATGCCCAAGCTTTCTGGGCACCCCCCGCTGCAAATTGCAGCCCGCAGCCGCCCCAGAAGATGGCGCGTTCATTGAAGCGCCAT
This sequence comes from Allobates femoralis, assembly GCA_033576535.1. Classification (NCBI taxonomy): domain Eukaryota; kingdom Metazoa; phylum Chordata; class Amphibia; order Anura; family Aromobatidae; genus Allobates; species Allobates femoralis. The sequence goes on along the minus strand of JARQOC010000004.1, from coordinate 569,996,010 downwards.
CCTCTGGAGCTGAACCCCGCTCTTCCAGCGGCCCTGGTGGCGGTGGCACGCTGGGTAATAAAGAGGTTAGGGCCAGCTTTGTATTATCAGCTGGCCCTATGCCCGAAATTTATGGCGGTCACGCCAATATTAGACATGACCGCCATGAATTTCTATTAAATTGTTTTAAAAAAAAACACAACACAGAGAAAATTTTTTATTAGAAATAAAAAAAAAAGCCATTAGGGACTCCATCTTTAATTGAAAAAATCCTCTTCCGTCCGACGCAGTCCAAAACGCGATGTCCTCTCTGCTCATCCCTGTGCATAGATATAGATGTCTATGCACAGGGAATGAGCAGACTGAGAACAATCTCAGCACTGCTACATCAGGCAGCAGGCGGGCTCTAGGACCCTGGAGCTGCGGCAGCCAGCACACAGAGCAGACAGGACTCTTATCTGTGCGAATTTCCCAGCGATTACTTGCAAAGTAAACGAGTCCAATGCAAATCAATGGCAAAACTAGGATTGCTTCAGGCTGAAGCTTCCGAGACACATCTGTGATTTGTAAATCGCACACTACTCGCTATTACTCACTTCCCCATTCATTAACATTGGACTCGCTAGACTCGCAACGAGTAGCGAGTCCCGGGCTCGGACTCGCTAGAGTCAAGCGATTCCGAGTAATTTAGGATTCGCCCATCACTAAAGAGTGGTGTTCGATTCGATTTGTTCACCAATCTCAAATTCGAGCTGTTTTGGGCGGTGTTCGAGGCATTCGACGAATTAGAACAATTAGCTTAAAATTCAGCAGTTCTAGGTTATGTTCTATAACGCTTCGATCACCAAAAGCTTAACCCTAACCCTAACCATGTTAATGAATGTGAATATCCAGTTTATGGGTATAGTGTGCGGAGGAAGGGGGGGGGGGGTTGTACCAGTTGTACCAGTGCAAAGTCAGAGTCATTGGCACAATTCTGATGGACCCTCCAGTATTGGCTGTATGGCACATTCCGAATTCCAACTGGGGAGGTGTCCACTATCGAACCTTAAATAACTGTTTCCATTGTACATGATACCATAATCTGGTGTCCATAGTGTTAACTATGTTATTACTTATACAATTGATCATCCAATAGCATGTTGTTTTGCACATATATGTCACTTCCTGTGAAAGTCCCCTTAAATCACCTGATGAAGACAGCACTCTTGCTGTTGAAACGCGTTGTGGCCTATGTGAGGGGTTAATAAATTGCTTGGTTAATAATATTTCCTCCACTGACTGTCATTTTTCCTTATCTATCTTTTGGAGTAATGGTTTCATCCTGGCAGAGAGTCCTTTCAGCCCATGTTGATACAGTACTGGTTTCACTGTGGATAATGCAAATTATCACTTCAGTGAGGAAGAAGACAAACTCTAGTGCCACCTACTGAAGGTAGCAATCCTAAAAGTCATAATTGACTCTCTAACAAACCTTTTAATATGACTTGGGACTTGTGCCAGATCAGAGCTCCAACCTGCAGATGCTGCATTTCAGGGGTATTGCCCCTCATCAGTGCAATGTATGGGATTCTGATCTGGCTGTATGAGAGGCTAAGAAGAGGTCTTTGCGAATAGCTATTCTCCCTATGGAGATCAATCTGGCTGCCGGCATAAGGATTTTTTTAGCTGCAATGCTCCTCTGGGAAATATGCAAATTGTCACTTCAGTGAGGAAGTAGACAAACTCTAGCGCCAGCTATTGAAGGTTGTAATCCTTAAACTCATAATTGACTTTTTAACAAACCTTTTAATATGAGTTAAGATTTGTGCCAGATCAAAGCCCCAATCTGCAGACGCTGCTTTTCGGGTTGATTGCCCCTCATCAGTGCAGTGTATGGGGTTCTGATCTGGCTGTATGAGCGGCTAAGACGAGGTCTTCTTCACTGAAGTTGGCACAGCACTTCTGAACTCTCATAGACTGGCCTCAGGGTAGACATGCAGATTTTGATGCAGATTCTCAAAATCTACTTAACAAGAAGTATCACACAATGTACCATGGGCACAGCAGGATTCCCTGCTGCATGATACCCACTGTGTAACCTGAGACAACCTCAGAGAAGTCATGATGAGGATGTCTGAGGTTCATGAGTGGGCCAGCAAGCATGGTGAGTGTGACAGAGGGGCTTAAGCTTGCTAAGTCATAGAGTAGAAAGTAATGTCTGTGTCAAAAGAGAGGAGCTCCACTGTAAAACTATTTGAACCATGTTTGAAAGCTTTTTTGCGCCTTTCAAGGTGTTTTCTAGGCTCTTGAATTTATCTCCCACTGATTTAAATGGGGTTTGGATGTTTGGCGAACTGTTCATCAAACTTGTTCAACAAACGTTGCCCATTCGGCAACTGACCTGAATTCTGACTTCAAAAGGTTTCGCTCATCTCTAGAGAAGACATGTATAGATGATGAGAACCTACAGAGTAATAAAGTTGAAGAAAATCCAAGAGGAATGCAGTTTATGAGAAAATAGGGGAGACACAAAAGGTAAATGGTAAAAAGTGCCATCATATATGGTCTACCAATCAATATGATAAATAGGGAATTCCCATAATGCTGCATCAAGTGGTCACCAGCCAGGATCTGCACAAGTGCAGAGGAGGCACGGTGGATAATACGTACTGATGCACAACAAACCTTAGGGTTTATCGACAAGAATGATTTAAGTGTTTTCCTGTGATATGTTTGATCTGCTGTATATTTTGTAATTATGTATTTACTTGGAAAAGTTGTTTTTAATTGGGTAGTGGTTGTCATGACAGCCTCCAGACAACTTAAGGGCTGACTGGAGGTGAGATGAGTAAGCAGGGCTAACTGATGCACCAGGTGGTGCAAAACTAGCTTGTCGTCCCTCACACTTCTCCCTGATGTGGTTTTAAAGAGACACTATCAGGTCATTTTCCACAATGATACTAATATTACCCTTGAATAGTGCCTGGACAGACATTTTTAAAAAAATGTACAATTATTATTGTACCGTTTGTATTTTCCATGTTATCAGCATTGCCAGACTCTGTAGGGATCTCCTGGATTAGTCCTCTCAATTATAACCAAACAGAAATAGTCCTGTGCTGTATAAACTGTCATGTAATTATGCACTCACTCTCAGAAGCTCTCTCCTCCCTCCTCCCTTTGCTAACAGTGCAGTGTCAGGTTTCAGTAGCTTCTGTTCTGATGACAAGGAGGGAGAGAGCTATTGCTGATCTCACTTATCTAAACTCCATCTCTTTCTGTAAGTAGGCATCCTGCTGTGACAGTTTCTGTGTTGTATTTCACCTCTTTCTTGGCTGTAGACATAGAGAGGAGAGAATACAGCACCCCCCCCAGTGATCTCCTGTGCAGTGATGTGCTGTGAGTATGGGTCATGCATATTCATGGTTATGGGGAGTGGACAGCAGAGAACTAAATGGATCATTCACTGTGAGTGAAAGATGGAATGAATCTCTTTATTTAAAGTTTACAGAAGATAGGAGGGAAATATAAATAAAAGAAATACATCAATAGAGAGAGCTTAGAGTGAGGAATTAGAAAATGATAGCAGTTACATATAGATTTTTGACCTGACAGTTTCCCTTTAAATGAAGTTGGACGTTTTCACACGGGACCTGAGTGCTGCTGATACCTTTTTTCCTGGATTCTGTACAAGTGCAGATAAAGTGCTATTAAGTGTATGGAGGATGAAAGCAGATGATACATGCTGCCAGATTTGAAAGAAAATATTGTAAAGGCAAAATGGAAATATCTATCTATCTATCTATCTATCTAAGTAAAAATTGGAGGCAGCACTTCCTTCAGTTCAGTTATATGGGCTTTATTCCCAGGACAGCAACGTTTCGACTCAGTGGTCTTTCTCAAGCAGTGTCACAAATACAACTGAGGTGCACATATTTATAGCACCCATACAAGGGGCTTATTAAGTATACAATTAGTGTTAAAAAATAAATATTTCATATAAATAAAATATACAGTGTAAACAGTTTCCATCTTATTACATATAAAGTGCATTTAGATATGACATAGTCATTAAAGTAGTGCTTAAACATGTTAAAACGTCCCTATGGACTTAATTAATATATTGTGCACATGTGTAAATAAGTAAAAATCATCTTACTCAGGCAATATGACTTGCTGCACGTTCATCATCATTCTAAACAGGAAACCGCTGTACTCCCAGCGTGTAGTTTCCTTTTACTGACACATGCCCAGAAGTTCTATTTCCTCTTTCCGGCCATTACTATCTATTACGAGCCCTCGCGCATGCGCACTAGCGCACCGGGACTCTCAATGTGTGTTTTTTTGCTATTCTGTGTACGAATTCTCGCGCATGCGCAGTACTGCCGCGGGAATCTCGGACGCCATCTTAGAATTCCATTATTTAGATAGAGATGAAGTTTTTCTATATCTAGGAAGAAAAACTATATTATTTAATATCCATTCACCAAACAATGATGAGTAGTGCACACTGATGAATGCGATTAGTAACCGCATTCATCCACCACTAGAAAATCTGCAAAAAATCAGTGCAAAAAATCCGCACAGGAATCACACAAAAAGCTCTCTGCTTATAATAAGTATTTTTTCCAGTTTTAAGCAAGTGCTATCAAAAAGGTATCAAAAACAGGGCTATTGGTCTGTACGTTTTTTGCAAAAAATATACGCAAGCTGCCTCACCTCTGTCACGGTTGCCCTGACCGAGGAAGTCCCTAGCTGATGTGTGCATTTAAAACCTGAGTGTGTGAACATACCTCAATCCAGGCTCCAGCCAGGACTGCACTCTGTGGGCTTTTTACCTGTGAAACAGCTTGTGTGTGAACTACTCATAGGGGAAGGGTGGGTCACGAACAGGAAAATTACCCATGGCACGACCTCTGACCACACTATTACCATCAGACAATAATGAGTAGTGCACACTGATGAATGCGATTAGTAACCGCATTCATCCACCACCAGAAAATCTGCAGAAAATCAGTGCAAAAATCCGCACAGGAATCACACAAAAAGCTCTTTGTTTATAATAAGTATTTTTTCCAGTTTTAAGCAAAAATGGGAAAATGTCTGCCTAATGTAAAAGAATTCCAACAACCTCCATTATTTTCCTATAGACGCTGCAAAAGTTTGGGGGATAGATTGATGCACTCAGACATCGGTAGTTTTAAAAAAGATGGACAGAAATATCTATCTGGATCCAAACGTAGAGGATGCTATCCGTGTCTTTCATGCATCAATTGTAATCTAATGATAAAAGGATCAGTATTTGTACACCCAATAACAGGAACGAGATTTGAGATCAAAGGTTTTTATACATGTTCGTCGGAATTTGTAATATATCTCTTGGAGTATCCGTGCCATTTATGGATGTTGGCGAAACGACTCTTGATTTCAGGACTCGTATAGCCCACCATAGGTACACGATTAAAAAGAAACGCAAAGATTTACCAGTACCGAAACATTTTTTAGACATGGGACACTCCGAGAGAGATTTGAAATTCTGAATTATTGACTGTATACCAGTACAAAGAAGAGGTGGAGATAGGATTAAGCTTTTAAAAAAGCGAGAGTTAGAATGGATCCATAGGCTGAATACACTAAAGCAAAAAGGTCTTAATGTAGATTATAAAGTTGGTAGCCTTGTATAAAAAAATCTTTGGAAATATGAATTCTTACATTTCTCTGTGCTTTAAGGCTAGAAAAAAATGTATCGTTTTTTAATGTTGTTTTGTTTTATATTTATTATAGATATACCGGAAATATGGGAATGCTGCAATAGAACATCTATAAGGCAATTCTAACTGCTGCCCTATCTACTTATTTTGTATTTTTGTTATTATATATTTTTTCATATCCTCCTTTCGGATTACTATGACTATATGGCATTACTATATTATTAATAAAGAATTCTTGAGAAAGAGAGTATGAAGTTTTCTGTAAAGTTGAAGGAATATATTTGTGTATACTGTCACCTAAACAGAATGACCGACATGATTAGATGTATGATAGTGTCATTTGTGCTCATGTTGAAACAGAGCACTTAACTGTAAATAGTCCTCTGGACGGTGACATGGAATACCTATGAGAATAATTTTTGATATCTCAGATAGATCACGTACAGTAAGATATTGTCACCTAAACAGAATGATTGGCATAATATGGTGGGATTCTACCTATGAATGTCTATATCATTTTGCCTGTATAAATATAGGTACTTAACTGTATGTAGTGACTGTATGTCTTATAAGAATGCCCTTTAGCTAATAATATGCCTTAGTATATATAAGCTGCTTTATATTGTAAGAATCGATCCTATTATGTAGGATATGATATAGTCATCATTATATTGTGATCAAGTAGTGGCAGCTTGTAATTATTGATCAAAATTTTGCTGGGCTTAGAGTGATCAAGAATTGAGATCTATACACTGGTTATGAAATAATATAGTTTTCCTTCCTAGATATAGAAAAACTTCATCTCTATCTAAATAATGGAATTCTAAGATGGCGTCCGAGATACCCGCGGCGGTACTGCGCATGCGCGAGAATTCGTACACAGAATAGCAAAAAACTACACATTGAGAGTCCCGGTGCGCTAGTGTGCATGCGCGAGGGCTCGTGATAGATAGTAATGGCCGGAAAGAGGAAATAGAGCTTCTGGGCATGAGCAGTAAAGGAAACTACACGCTGGGAGTACAGCGGTTTCCTGTTTAGAATGATGATGAATGTGCAGCAAGTCATATTGCCTGAGTAAGATGATTTTTACTTATTTACACATGTGCACAATATATTAATTAAGTCCATAGGGACGTTTTAACATGTTTAAGCACTACTTTAATGACTATGTCATATCTAAATGCACTTTATATGTAATAAGATAGAAACTGTTTACACTGTATATTTTACATATATGAAATATTTATTTTTTAACACTAATTGTATACTTAATAAGCCCCTTGTATGGGTGCTATAAATATGTGCACCTCATTTGTATTTGTGACACTGCTTGAGAAAGACCACAGAGTCGAAACTTTGCTGTCCTGGGAATAAAGCCCATATAACTGAACTGAAGGAAGTGCTGCCTCCATTTTTTACTTGGATTTATGTCACCTGTATGGTAGGGGGACTTTGCACCCGTCAAACAACAGTTGTGCTGTTTTGTTTTTGTTTTTCTATCTATCTATCTATCTATCTATCTATCTATCTAAAGAAAAAATAGAAACAACACTTAACATTTCAAAAGAGTAGCCTCCCAAAACCATAAATCCGAAGGTAAAGATTACATATAAAAGAAAAAATGGATAGGCAGTGACACACCCCAGGGCCGTGGAGTACTAGGAACTGGGTTGTTAAGTAGTTCTGGGGAGTCTTAAGATTCGAGACCCGGCTTTTGTGGCCCTGGGTTAAGTGGTTAAGGGAGTTCTTGGCTTGATAGGGAAGGGGGTAATGAAAGGGAAAGTTAGTCGTGACGCCACCCATGGTTTGTGGCTATTAGTGGCCACCACTGCTGCAGAACCTCTGGGGATGATGGATGGGCAGCTGGGTTGGAGCAGCTGCTCACGAGCGGAGCAGATTCCCAGGGCAGTGGATTTGGTAAGGGTTTAGGATGCAGGATGACGGACGCGAAGCAACAGACATACTCACGGTTTGTCGGTTCCTCAGTCCTTTTACTGGTGCAATGGTAATACTGACAGATGATGTTATACCGAGTCCGTGCACCTGAGAGCAACTCAGAGTTTTCCTCACCCAACAGGTTCTGAGGTCTTCTTGCTGTGCCTTGTTAGTGGGTCCCTGCTGCTGCTCAAGCTGAGCTGCTGGCCCTCTCTCCCTCCTGCTTGGTGCCGGTATGGCAGGCAACTTGAGTCCTTGTCTAGCCCCACGTCTCAGGCGGCTGTTCCTGGGCTCTTTACGCTGCTTTGCCTCCAGGCACAGTGTGGCTGTGGAACTTGGAATTCCCCACCTTCCGGTATTGGCTGCCGGGTCGTTAGGCCCTGCACAGCCTCAGACTCTGGTGTCCATTTTGGTGGCATGTCTCCTCTGGGTTGAGCACGACACCGCTCTGCTCCTCAGGCTCTCCTCGACTTCCTCAGACCCCTGCTTTGGGTCCCTCATGCTAGGCTTAGCTATCCTGGGATGAGCTTAGCACTGCTCCTGTACACAGGATGTCTTCCTCAGTCCTCCTAGGAACTGAACTGACTAACTCTGCCCCTGACCAGAATTCATCGGGAAGCTTACTCTGAACGCCGGTTTAGATCTCCCCCTTCAGGCCTGAAGGCAGAAAGGTGTTGTGTGCAGTTTCTGTCTGGTGTGCATACCCCCTGTTTCTCTCAAGTGTGACTCTACCACACGAAAGTGATAATGACACTGTGCCCTTGGACTCTAGGGTGCCACAGCAGCACTTCCAAAATTAGATTACAAACCAATGGACTTTATTTGTCCATGTGGCATGGTAGTGACAATTCAGCTGCAAAGTGACCTTTTTCAAGCCTTGAAGAAGCTTACTTTGCCGCATGAACGTTGCTACCATTCCACATGGGCAAAAAATGACCACTGGTTTGTCATCTAATTTTGGAAGTGCTGCCTATCTATTTTTTCTATTTTATGTTGTCTGTCTACCTATCTATCTACTATCCATCTATCTCTCTATCTATCCATCTAGCTCTCTATCTATCCATCTAGCTCTCTATCCATCCAACCAGTGGTGTAACTTCAGGCCCAGGGGCCTTGATGCGAAAGCTCCAATGGGGCCCCCAATTATTGCAAATCTTTAATAGTATTAGTCTTTATCTATAGTCCAAAGTTCTGGGGCCCCCCTAGGCTGCAGGGCCCGGGTGTGATTGCAAACCCTGCACCTATCGTAGTTACGCCTCTGCATCTATCCCACATATACATCTATCGGTCTCTGTCTGTCTCATATCTATCTCTATATTTCTATTTAATCATCTGTTGTCTCTCCATCTTTCTATCCAAGTCTTATAAACATTTTGCTTAAGAACAAACAGAATTTCTACAACAGACTGAATTTGTAACATTTATTAATGTTACATTTGTTGTCACTATTTTTTTTATAATATTTAAATCATCTATATGTTTAAATATCCAAACCATCTAAATCATTTTCTACTACTCAATAAAGGGACATGATAAGGGTTCTATGACACGTTTCAGGTATTTTTCAGGTTTTTTGATGCAGGCTTTGAATTCAACACCAGAAGTAGATTAAAAAAAAGATAAGAAGTAATATCTGCCCTTTATACTGTCTCTCCTTTTTATGACTCACACATGGTTTGGCTTCAAAAATTCAGTAATAAAATCTGAACAAAACCTTCATATGTAATAGAGCCATTAGCTTCCAGTATCATGGCATAGCAATATGTTTGTATTAACTCTTAGGCTGGGAACACACTTGAGTCTTGGATCCGCTAAAACCTACCGTTTTTCCAAGTTGAAAATGTTGAAAAATGGATCAAATGTAAAAAACACAGTGTCAAAGTGCACTGCTAAAAATGCTATGCGTTTTTGCATCAGCATCCAAAAACGTTGCTACCGTGTTTCCCCGAAAGTAAGGCCCCCCCGATTGTAAGGCCGCCTGGGGGTAAAGGGGGGGCCTGCCAATGTAAGGCCTCCCCCGATTATAAGGCCTTACAACCGGGGGGGCCAATGTAAGGCCGCTAGCGGAGGGGGGGGGGGAGCGGGAGCGGGTCGCACGTCACGTGCGCCCACTCATTACATATGCACTGCATCCCCCTGTCAATCAGCGACAGGGGGAGCAGTGCATTATACAGTATATATGGGCCCCCTATTGCTGGCACACTCCCCCCTGTTATGAGGCCCCCACCGCTGCTGCTGCTGAAGACATCTTACCCTCCACGGTCTTCTTGCAGCAGCCAGCGGCGCGTCCGTCTGTACTCGGCGGTCTTCCGGATCATGTGACCGGCCCGTCGCAGTCGCGATGACGTCATGCGCTGCGACGGGTCACATGATCTGGAAGACCGCCGAGTACAGACGGACGCGCCGCTGGCTGCTGCAAGAAGACCGTGGAGGGTAAGATGTCTTCAGCAGCAGCAGCGGTGGGGGCCTCATAACAGGGGGGAGTGTGCCAGCAATAGGGGGCCCATATATACTGTATAATGCACTGCTCCCCCTGTCGCTGATTGACAGGGGGATGCAGTGCATATGTAATGAGCGGGCGCACGTGACGTGCGACCCGCTCCCGCAGTGTCCCAGCAGGAGGGGGCCTGTAGGCCACACTGCTGGGGCACCCAATGTAAGGCCCCCCCCGAAAGTAAGGCCGGGGGCCACTTTTGGCCCCCAAAAGAATGTAAGACAGGGCCTTACTTTCGGGGAAACACGGTAGCAGCCTTTTTGGGTGCTGTAGCAAAAATGCATGCTTTTTTTAGCATGGGACCCTATGGGAAACACATCCATTAATGCATGGTATATATATGTACCATGCGTTAACAGTAGCATTAAAATTATGAAAAAATGGTAATTTTAAAAAACGGAATCAGGTAAAAAAATTACCAAAATTACTGCATGCCTAGTGTGACCCCTGGCTTACAGACTATGAAAAAGGTAATACTACATCTGAGTTAGTGACCATGGATAGCGCACAGGGCATACGGCCAACAGTTAAGCCACACCTGCATTTGCAGCTTGAAACAATGGAAAATCCAGGGACAGGCAATTAGCAGTAGCTGTCATACCTTATGCATATTCATTAACTCAAAATATAATAGTCATAGAACTAGAGTTGGTATTAATAGATTGGAAGGACCCAGTCCATCAGACACATCAGTATTCTTTGGCCGTTAGATGGGAGTCCTGAGAATTTCATCTGTGGCTCTTTTGATTTGCTGGCTTGAAACACTTGATGTCACACCAGGCAGCCTGAAAAAACAGAAGCCTTGGATGCCTTCACACAAGAGACAGTTCTCCCATCCGGTAGCCAAAGGTTACTGATGTGTCTGTTGGACGAGGTCCTGCCATTTGTTTGACATCAGCTCTAAACAGAACTCTTAAAAGGGTTCTCCAAGGGTTTAATAAAATGTCATGATATAACTCAAATGGCAGCCTGACATAGTATCATATCAGCATGGGCTTCTGTCTGAAGAATCACAACTTCTGAGACCTGTGTCCCAAATGACAGAAGCAGTGTATCAACACATCTACCTCTTTAAGCTGGAGAGAAGGGCTGTGACATCAGAAGAAATAAATCTCCTCGGCTGACTAACTGCACATGGAGGAAGCCTGAAGAAAAATCCTTTGTTCTCAGCCAGCCGAGAAGATTGATTTCTTCTGATGTCATAGCCTGTCTCCTTCGGTTATAGTGTAATAGATGCCCTCCACACCTTTCGGGTGGGCTGTCCTCTTAATTGTCTGCCGCCAAATTGGATTCTTTGCTTAAGTGTGTGCACGCCACCGTAAGAACCACGCTGACAACCATGTCAAAGTAGAGCTTAATGACAAAGACCTTTATTTTAGGAGGGGTTAGCAGTTTTATTACTTAAGGGTGTTACTAGGTGATTGCATCACATTATTCTGAATCTACATTTTATTCTGAAAAACATTCAATTATTTTCTGTGGGTTAGTATTCCAATTCAGCCTTGGATTAGTACAGTCGGTACGGGAACATCTTGATAAGAGCTTCCACACTGCTACATCTAACTCAAAACTTTATATATAAAACTAGAGGAAAGTGTAAGGATTCACATAACCATGCTGTTGGAAGGTTTCTTAATGGCTTCAATAAACTTATATAAATTATTAACTATTTATTGCCATGACATTAGTGGTATGTGTGCGTACAATACAGGACTTCTGTCAGTTGAGACCCGGATCTTGGGATCTGTTTTCTCCCAACTGCAGCCCATCTTGACACGTGACTATGCTGCCATGTGAATTATGTGACAGGGGCTATTTGAATACATTCTTGGAGAACCCATCTGAAAAGTAGTTCAAATTGATCACCCGTAGTTTATTCAAAGAAATCATAACATCATTAATTTCCTAGCTCTTGGACTGAAAACTCCAGACCACTAGCAATTTTAGACTCCCACTGAGTTTGCATTTTTTTGCTTTTTAATTATATCAGACTTTCAGATAATCCAAGCTGGAATAAATGAGTTTTGCAGCAGCTCTGCCTTCCAAAGAAAGATAACTTTGAAAAGCTAAAAATGTCTGTAATGCCCCCTGTATCCTATTTTAAATTTACTTTACCAACTTTCAACATTTATTATATGACACTATTTTGCAGAAAGCGATTTAGGATTTAGTGAAAGTACTTTGTAATATACAAAGATGGTGTACAATTGCTAGAGAATGAAAGTGGTTTCCTGGCCTTAAAAAATTGATGACCATATAATGCAGTATATCACTGAAGAATTGTAGAAAAATATTAGAATCTGAGAGTCCTCAGTGGTTGATACCTTTTAATGGATAACTGAAAAGATGGTAACAAATAGCAACCTATCGAGACAACTCGGGTTTCTTCTTCTCTTCTTCAGGCCAGTATAGGACTAAATCTGATGTGGCATATATATATGTATATACACTGTATATACTCAACATGACATAGAATACTGCAGTTCCTAAGACACGTGAGATGGAGCAGAACAGGAATGAGATGAGGTGAAATGGTTATAGCAGTAAATATCATAACAGTTCACTGATAAGAAGTGTCAAAGTTTTATTGTCCTCTAATTGGGGTCTGTTCATAGACATGATATCCCCAAATGCCCTTTCAATTGATGTAAAAGACATGAATCCATGTGAAATGTTCATTCCTGCTTTCAATGTGTCAAAGGTCATCATCCATTTGTATTCCCAAATTCTTCTCTCTCTCTCTGAGACTTGAAATTACTTTTTAATATTTGAATATTTGTACTCGCTCTAGATGTGGCATTGCAATCCATCATGTCATGCTTCCTTATAGCCGAGCAACTGATTATTTATAACCAAGATGTTGAAATCCTCCTCTCACCCTGGCAGAGCATTTGGTCACAGGATTCCACCATATTATGCCCATGGAGGACCTAATAGCAGATGAGAAAATATCTTTCCAAGATTTCCTCTCCTAATGAACCCTGTAGCTTCTTTTCAGGGAATTCCTCTGCTATCACCTTTGGCTTAGTTCAAATGAGCTCCTGATCTGTGTCTAAGGCTTCCACCTTTTCCCAAAGATCATGGACCCAAAACCACTTAAGTCTGCTTATGCAGTACTCACTTGGATGCATTCTAGCCCTCCACCCGTCCTTACATGTTCTCTGTCTAACCTCTCTCCATGTTTAAACTTTTCTGTTTCTACTTCTTGTTTTTATTTTTTTTAACCCCATCACCCTAATTTTTCCTGCTACAACTGACACGTTAACATCCAACCATGCATGCACACATCTACACATCCACGCACGCACACATCCATGCATGCACACACATCTATCCATGCACGCACATATCCACACATGCACGCATCCACACATCCACGCACACACACATCCATGCATGCACACATCCATGCATGCACACATCCCTCCATGCACGCACAAATCCACACATCCACACACGCACACATCCATCCATGCACCCATCCACGCACGCCCTCATCGACGCATGCACACACATCTATCCATGCACACATCCATCCATGCACACATCTATTCATGCACACACACGTCCACCCATCCATGCATGCACACATCCACACATCCACGCATGCAACCCCACAAGCACACATCTATGCATGCAACATCTATTCATGCACACATGCATGCACACATCCACACACGCACGCTCACACATCTATCCATGCACATATCCACGCATGCACACATCCATCCATACATCCATCCACCCATGCATGCATGCACCCACTCACTCATTCATCCATCCATCCACCCATGCATGCACCCACTCACTCATCCATCCATCCATCCATCCATTCATTCATTCATTCATTCATTCATTCATTCATTCATTCATAATTATCTCATCCAGGAGGAGCCCGGGAGAGGAGGAGGGGCCCACACCGGAGCTGGCCGGCGGGCGCACCGGTGGGTGCAGCCCGCCGGGAGGTAAGAGGGGGGGGGAGAGGTGCACAGGGGGGGGAATGTCAGCTTCCTCAGCCCCCTCCGTGATCGTACCAGGAGGGGGCTGAGGAACCTGACAGGCGGGTGCAGCCCGCCGGCAGTAACTGTCATTTACCGCCGGCAGGCATACCGCTGGTGGATGACTTGATAGAAAGGGATTGTGCGGCCCTGGAGCAAGAGGGGGCTAGGAGGAGGAGGGCACCTGCCATCCCGCCCCTCCAGATCTGATTGGAGAGCTCCAATCAGATCAGGAGGGCTTTACTCGCTCTGATTGGCACTATCAATTTCAACTGCCAATCAGAGTGAGTTTAGCCAAGTGGGGGCTAAGCCACCCCCCAGACTAAAGTATAGGTGCTTGCGCTCCTACAGCTCCGGTGACTTGTCACTGACCCTGTCACCGGAGCTGCAGGAGCACAAACAACCCATGACGTTATAGAGACGTCATGGGTCGGGAACGTACCGACTTTCATTACGTTTCTATAACGTCATAGGTCGGGAAGGGGTTAATGTGTCTTCTGCAAGGCTTCTCCTGATAAATGAACAGCTTGCTCTTCTCGTTCCACAGATGTCTGACTTCTGTTTGTGGGTTTTCTGGTAGCTTTGCTGACTCCTGGGTTATCAGCTTCTTTACCAAACTGACAGCTGGGTCATTGTCTTGCACTTTCTTCCAACCAAAGTGTGGCAGCGGGTTCACCATTCTCACAGGAGGGTCTTTACGGGTTTTCTGACACTGAGTTACTCTTAATTGATGGAATGCAGGTAACTTCACTTCTTCTAGCTCATCTTCATACACGCCCACGTCTGACAGGTGAGGCATTCTGGACAAAGCATCCGCATTTCCATTCTTGTGCCCAGCCCGGTACTTGATGGTAAACTGGTAGTTGGACAATCTGGCCATCCATCTCTGCTGCATGGCTCCCAACTTTGCAGTCTCCAGGTGGGTCAGCTGATTGTTATCTGTGTAGGCTGTAAACTTGCTAGATGTCAGGTAGTGCTTAAACCTTTCTGTGATGGCCCAGACCAAGGCCAGGAATTCCAGCTTGAAGGAATTGTAGTTTCTCTCTGTGGAGCGCAGCTTCCTACTGGCATAGGCAATCATTCTTTCTTTGCCCTCTTGCCTCTGAGAAAGAACGGCTCCTAGTCCCACATTGCTGGCATCCGTGTACAGCAGGAATGGCAGGTTGTATTCCGGGTAAGCAAGGATTTCTTCTCCTGTCAGGGCTTCCTTCATCATCTGGAATGATTCTTCTTGTTCCTTGCCCCACTCCCACGGATAATGCTTAGACTTGCCATTCTTGGGCTGGCCTACTAAGAGGTTTTGCAGAGGAGCAGCCTTCTTTGTGTACTCCTTTATGAACCTCCTATAGTAGCCCACCAGTCCCAGGAATTGACGTACCTCCTTCAGGGTCTTGGGTTCTGGCCACTCCTTGATAGCTGTCACCTTGTCTGGATCAGGGGCCACACCTTCAGTACTGGCTATGTGTCCCTGGTACTGTACTCTTGGCTTTAACTGGTGGCATTTGGATGGCTTCAGCTTCATCTCGTATTTGGCCAGAGCTTCAAACACCTCTGCTAGATGGGTTACGTTTGCCTTATAGGTCTGAGAGTAAATACCGTATATACTCGCGTATAAGCCGACTTTTTCAGCCCAAAATTTGGGCTGAAAAGTCCCCCCTCGGCTTATACGCGAGTATATGTATATATACAGCCGCAGCCCCGGAGGTATACAGGCCCCCCCATCAAGCTCCAGGGCCCCCCCCCTTGAGCGGCGTCCTGTAAAGGAATATCATACTTGCCAGTCTCCTGTCGCGCCGTCCGCAGCTGCCGACACGCGATCCCGGGCTTCATTCAGCGTCTTCCGCATTCCTTTAGTCGCGGGCAATGACGTCATTGCCGGCGACTACAGGAAGTCGGAATCCGGAAGACGCTGAATGAAGCCCGGGATCGCGTGTCGGCAGCTGCGGACGGCGCGACAGGAGACTGGCAAGTATGATATTCCTTTACAGGACGCCGCTCAAGGGGGGGGCCCTGGAGCTTGATGGGGGGGCCTGTAAACCTCCGGGGCTGCGGCTGTATACAGCCCTGGGGCTGCGTCTGTATACAGCCCTGGGGCTGCGTCTGTATACAGCCCTGGGGCTGCGGCTGTATACAGCCCTGGGGCTGCGGCTGTATACAGCCCTGGGGCTGCTGCTGTATACAGCCCTGGGGCTTCTGCTGTATACAGCCCTGGGGCTTCTGCTGTATACAGCCCTGGGGCTGCTGCTGTATACAGCACTGGGGCTGCTGTATACTACCTAAGGGCTGCTGTATACTACCACTGGGGCTGCTGTATACACCACTAGGGGTGCTGTATATACCTCTGGGGCTGCATATACCTCTGGGGCTGCATATGGGGCTGCATATACCTCTGGGGCTGCATATGGGGCTGCATATACCTCTGGGGATGCATATACCCCTGGGGCTGCATATGGGGCTGCATATACATATGGGGCTGCATATACCTCTGGGGCTACATATGGGGCTGCATATCCCTCTGGGGCTGCATATGGGGCTGCATATACCTCTGGGGCTGCATATGGGGCTGCATATATCTCTGGGGCTGCATATGGGGCTGCATATACCTCTGGGGCTGCATATACCCCTGGGGCTGCATATGGGGCTGCATATACATATGGGGCTGCATATACCTCTGGGGCTACATATGGGGCTGCATATACCTCTGGGGCTGCATATGGGGCTGCATATACCTCTGGGGCTGCATATGGGGCTGCATATACCTCTGGGGCTGCATATGGGGCTGCATATACCTCTGGGGCTGCATATGGGGCTGCATATACCTCTGGGGCTGCATATGGGGCTGCATATACCTCTGGGGCTGCATATACCTCTGGGGCTGCATATACCTCTGGGGCTGCATATGGGGCTGCATATACCTCTGGGGCTGCATATACCTCTGGGGCTGTATATACCTCTGGGGCTGCTGTATACTACCACTGGGGCTGCTGCTGTATACTACCACTGGGGAGGCTGCTGTATACCTCACTGCTGGGGGTTGTATACCTGTGCTGGAGTCCACCCTCGGCTTATACGCGAGTCAATAAGTTTTCCCAGTTTTTGGGGGCAAAAGTAGGGGGGTCGGCTTATACACGGGTCGGCTTATACACGAATATATACGGTAATCACGTCATCCAGGTAGAGTAGTACAGTCTCACAGTTCTTATGGCCCAGGCAACTCTCCATGAACTTCTGGAAGGTTCCGGGTACATTACATAGTCCAAATGGCATGCTGTTAAATTGACACAGGCCCATAGGTGTTGTGAATGCCGTCTTATCGCGGTCTTCCTCTGCTACAGACACCTGCCAATACCCACTAGTGAGGTCTAATGTGGAAATGTAGTTGGCAGACTTCAATGCAGCTAAGGATTTATCTATATGAGGTAACGGGTAAGCATCCTTGTGTGTTATGAGGTGTATTTGCCTATAGTCTACACACATCTTCATAATGCCATCTTTCTTCCTGACTAGGATTAATGGGCTGGCCAGGGACTACAGCTATCTCGTATAACCCCTGCGTTCTTCATGTTCAGCAACATTTCTTTGGCTTTTTGGTAATGTGCAGGTGGAATAGGCCTGTACAGCTCTTTGATTGGTGGATGTGTACCGGTGGGGATATGATGTTGCACCCCCTTTATCCTACCAAAGTCAAGTGAATGCTTACTAAAGACTTGTTCAAATTCTTTGACTACCCTGTAGACACCTTGCTTTTCATACACTGGAGTGGTGTCAGTCCCTACATGGAGTTGCTGGCACCAGTCCTCCAGTGGCCCTGTTGTATCATCAGGTTTTGCCCCTTTGATATGGGGTTAGGGTCCCACTGCTTGGATCTCGTTGTGGTTTTCTGTGTACAATTTAGCAACAGTTGCATACCTGGGTAACTTAACCTCTTCACTGCCACAGCTAAGATGCAAACTGGTACTCTCCCATTGTGTACATCAACCACCCCCCTGGCAGCTGAGAGTGTAGGTCTGTGTTCTGTGCTGATGGCTCCACTAAATCCTGGTAGTCCTGCCCTCTCAGACCTATAGCTGCTCGACACCATATCACCATCTCACTCATTGGGGGAATCACAATAGGAAACGGGTCTGTCACCCATGCAGTACCAATTTCACCACCTGTAATTGTTACCTGTTGATGGTGCAGGAGGGCTCTTATCTCACGCTGATGGACCTTCCTCTGACCAGTTTTGGCAGTATCTGCAATCTGTTGAAGCAAAGACAAAACTTCTCCCATGCAATTGCTAACAACATTTGTACCAAGTATTATATACGGGTCATTTGCATTACTTGCTTCTGCTACTACTAGAACCCCCTGGTTTTGCAATTCCACCCTCCCCACCTTTATTGGCACTTTTCTAACCCCCATCACAGTTAGTGGTGTACCGTTAGACGCACCCAGGATGAAGCCCACGGCAGGCTGTTTTAATTCTGCATCAGCCCAGTACTTCTTATAAAGGATATAGGGGATGGTGGTCACCTGTGACCCGGTATCCAGCAGAGCAGGTGTTGGGATGCCATCTAGTACAATTGACAGGAATGGTCTCTGTCCGATGAAGGTCTTGTACCAGGTGGCTGGGCCCTGTTGAGTTACTCCTGGGGTTTGGCCCTGCCCCCAGGGTCTGCTTGTTTAAAGGACAACTCCTTGCAATGTGGCCGGTTCTGTTGCAGCAACGGCAGATTGGCTCCCCAGTGGAGCTGTAGCGGTCAGTGGTACTCCCTCGGTACGCTGTGGCTTGCCTCCACTTCTCATCCAGGGTACATCCTCCGGATTGTCAGCAAGTTGAATCAGCGGTTGAGGTCAGGGCTGGGGTCTTGATGCTGGCTGGCTGGGGACTCTGCTGCAGCTTTAATGGTTTCCATCACTGTAGTTATGTTTTTACTCATTTGGTGCATTTCAGCATGCATCTCAGCACGCAGAGAGTCATACTTGTCAGGCTGAGCGGATTGTACACTGTGCGCAACCGCAGACACGGGTACTGGTTTCGGGGTAGCCTGTGCCTCACCACTGCACCACCGTTTGATAGGAACTTCATGGATCTTTACTGGCCGCAACCCCTTTATGGCCATGTCATTTAAGGTGTTAAAGTCAGCTTCCGGGTGGCTCAGCGACCACCAACGCACAGTCTTATTGTCCTCGGGGAATAGCAGTCCCCGGGTAAATTGTTCAACCAGTCTCAATTTATCAAATATAGTAGTCACTGATCTCCGTTCAGCAGTAGACCAGGACTCACTCTCTTTCTCTGCGGCACCAATTAACTGTCCGAGTACCACAGCAGTCCGCTGCTGACCAGTCATCACATACATGTCCAGAACACTAGTGATTTTCCTCCTGAAAACAGTCAACATATCAGGGCGACCATCATACTGGGGCAACCACTTGGCCCCCGGGATGTATGGGAGTGAAATCAGCATGATCGGGCGACTGCGCCCGGAGTGCCGGTGGTGCTTCCAGTGCTACTGGAGGCAGCCATGGTCACTTCAGGGTAATTCTCAGGGTCAGCGAATGTGCTTTCGTCTTCGCTGGAGGAGGCCGACATGCTGTAGGTTCCCCTAGTGAATTACAGCCAGTGTTCAAACAGTTAAACAGTTCAGGATTTCCGGACTAGGCCGCGGCGCTCGGGAATGCTCAGCTGAGCGAGGGCGGGCTTCAGTTTCATGCTCTACAGGCCAACACGCCCCCTTTCTTCCCGCTCTTCGGCGCAGTAATGGTGGCGTAGTTCCACAGTCACACAATACAGTTCAAATCACTGCAAACATTACCCGGTAACACCGGGCACGGGATCCTGTTTGTGACGTCAGAAATTATGTCGAGCTTCAGGCCCGGGGGGTACTCGGGTATCAGGCTCAGAGGGATTCACGGAGATGTCACGGGTGGCAGAGCCTGAGCCCATGGCCTGGGTGACACTTCAAAGAGGGGTTATGTACAGGGGATAAGAGTTTGTTGTCTCGTGACACCACCTCTAGTACCTGGTGATGGGTCACCAGCACCGCCACAGTCCTCCAGAGGGTGATGGTATTGTGGCAAGGATGGCAAAGCTCCCTACTGGTGGAGCTGGGCCTCCGGGGCAGTGTAGAGTAAAGGAGCAGCTTGGAGTGGGTCTTGAGGCCAGGGTAAGAAGCAGTGGGGCAGTCTATATGGAGGCTGGGGACAGAGAGGAATAATGCACACACCCTGAAGAAAGTCTCTTTTACCTTTTTACTGGTGGTATTCACATATAAAGATGTCCTGAGCACTGTCGGGTGACCAGGTGCACAGTGAGTCTCCACAGCAAGTGGGTATAAGGCCTCTTCAGGTTCCCTGCTGTCGCTGAAGCCCTGTCTGTATGCAACATGACTGGCCTCCTCACTTTCTCTGGTTCTCTCTTTCTCCTCCTGCACGGTCCACAGGTTACCCTTTCTGATCACTGCGGTGTTATTCCACACTACGGTGTCTGGCTCCCTTTTGCTGGGTATGCAGGGGCACCAGGTGACTAAAGTCTCCACGGTGTGACGGGGTTTTCTGCAGTCCTAGAGTGATCCTGCAGGTGCGGATCCCCGGGGTCCGGTAAGTCTTGGGCAAACTTCCACTAGTTTCTCTGCTAGCCTCAGTGCCTTCTGTCCCCACTCCTATGCTTGGCTGAACGTAGAAGGGCCACTCCGGGTCACTGATTCGGGCCTAACCATGGCACTGAGCACCAGGACGTCTTCATAGCTCTCGTAGCGTCTGCACACTCTAACTCCTCCCCCAGCAGCAGTATTTATAGGGGATCTCACCTAAAGTCAGTGAGTCTAGATCCCCCTACTGTGCCGGGGTGGAAGGTGTTGCATGTAATTGGTACCTGCTGTGGAAACCCAGCTGTGCAGTAGGGAAGGCTGTGGCTACCTGTGTGAGCAGGGCGCCACAGGGCCAAATGGAATAAGATTAAAAAAACTATAGTCACTAATAGAGATGAGTGGACACAACAGCGCATTCAGATTTGTTCGCCAAATGCAGGATGTTCACTGACTTTTTCGCCAATTGTTCACGAAACACCATTAAAATCAATAGCAGACAACTTTAAACGCATTGAAAACACCTTCAAATGTGTCTGAAATCTGGCAAACAAAGACAGACACACAGAGATCATCTTACCATGTCTCCACTGCTTAATTGCTGCAGTTCTTATTCCCGCAGTCCCTCTCACTTCCGCATTCACGCTGGTTTCCGCATGGTTACCTGAACGGTTGCATCAGTGAGTCACCACACACCTGGAGTAGAGCTGGTGGTGAATGACGTGCGAGGTCAGCTGACCTGATCACCATAGCAATTGCATCACGTGACCAGATTGTGCCAGGTGATCTGGTCACCTGACTTGATTACTATGTTGACCAGGTAAGCTGCAGCCAGCTCTGCTCCAGGTGTGCAGTGACTCACTGAGGTTACCTGAGGTCACAATTCAAGTAACCATGGTGACCACTAATCACAGAGTACCATGATTATCTGAGCTGTCCTCAGGTGACCTCAGTGAGTCACCGCTTATGGACGGAGTTCGCACTACATTCATTCATTGACTGTAGGCTATGTTGATAGAATGCTGTATTTTTTACCAAAGCCTCCAATGAAGAAAACGTTGCAGTGGATCCAGGAGAGGTATACCTGAGGGGTTAATAAAGATAGAGTCCCTAAATATCTTTGTATTTTTATTTCTATTAAAATGTTTTCTCCCTGTGTTGTGTCTTATTTACTATTTACTTGAAATTTTAATGGCTGGACCTAATATTGGCCCAACATTAAGAATTTTTAGCTTAATGCCCCGATAGCAGTATAAAGTTTGCATTAACCCCTTATTACCCAGTTTGCCAGTACTACACGGCAACTGAAAGAGACGGGTAAAGTGCCAGGAATTTGGTGCTTTTTATGAATGCGCCAATTTCTGAGGTGGCTGCAGTCTGTGATTCTATAGTGTGAGGGGCCCAATAATGAAGACCCCCTACCACGCTGAGAATACCAGCCCTCTGCTGCCTAGTTATACTGCTCTGATTTATGAACAGTACTTGAAAACATATATGGCACTGGTGCAGCAGTACTGGTGAGTTGGGGTGAAGCAGTGTCAAAGATGTAATGGGCTATGGATGAGGTGCCAATCTGGTGTAGCAGGGATAAAAGGTTAACTGAGCTTGGATAGTGATGACTTGTGTGGTAGAGACAGTGCAAAAAATTAAATAAGATAGATGTGAATGAACACTAAGAGGCAGTTTTTTTCTAATTACCGCCAGTTGTGCCCAGAACCATTCTTCATCGGCACGAGGCGGTTACAGAGAGCTCCTTCTGGCAATTCAGCTGCTTCTGTGATGCCAACAATATAGTAATTTCTTTTCTACTCTCCACTGTTGACAGGGGGAATTGCTGATGTCAATCAACATCAAATTGGCAGTCCTTCTCTGTCAAGAGAGCATAGCAGAAAAGAAGCCACTGAATTATTGGGAGGAGCAGTCTATGGCCACTCTGTGCCAGCGAGATATGGAGCCAGGCACCACAGGCATGTTGTTCATAACTACCTGCATGTTAATGCTTAGGCTACTTTCACATCACGATTTTTTCCTGTCCATGGGGATCCTGTTTTTCCAGGACCCCACGGAAAGGAACAGACAGGATCAGATGTGGCCTCCGGGTGCCATTTCTGTGTCTGGATCCGTGATTTTCACACATCTGGACACAGAAGCTGGGAGGGGCTCCAGCCTGCAAAGCGCATGCAAGTGGGGCACTTTCACTTTCGCAATGTATATTCACACAGTGCTAAAGTGAAATAAAACAAAGCAAGTGTTAAAAAAATAAAAATACTCACCTCTCTGGTGAGTGTCCGCAAAGTGCAGCATCCAGCTCCGATGACTTAAGGACCTGAATCGGCTGATCGGGCGTAGTGGGGCGACCCGATCAGCTGACGGGTCACATGACCACATCTGCTGAGCGATTTAAATTGTGCACCCGCCAAAACCGATCGGCAGACGGGTGCTTTAAACCGTGCTGATGCAGTCATGTGACCAATCAGCTGATTGGTTGCCCTGCCCAGTCAGCTGATTCAGGTCCTTAAACCATCAGAGCTGGATGTTTGGATTTAAACAATAATGTTAAAAAAATGTGTGGTCTTTGCCCTAATTTTGATTGCCAGCCATGGTAAAACCAGGCAGCTGGGGGTTGGTATTCTCTGTGTAGTGAAAGGGCCACCCATGTTCCAGAATAGAAGCCAACAGCCTCCCCAGAAATTAGTTCATTCATTAGAATTACAAATTTTTGGTGCTTTACCGGACTCTTCCCAATGCCCTGGTGGGATCGGGGTGATAGATGGGGGTTAATGACAGCTGAGTATTGACAGCTTGTCATTAAGCCCAAATTGGTAATGTTCAGGCATTTATGATACCCATTACTAATCCGGTAGGGAAAAAACACACACACACACACAGACAAAATCCAGACGCAACTGCACTTCATTATAAGTCTATGAGCAAAAACGGATCTCTGTTGGATTAATAAAAAATGCTGCTATGAAATTAACCTTCAAATACCCAGGCCGGTGACATCATTGGATAACATTGAGTTTCCACAGCAACTGAACGCACAGGACAAGAGTCTGGATCAGCCGGCAGCACTCAGCGCTGGAACCAGGACAGCCGAATAACATTATTTCCCTCTGTAGACTGAATCCAATTCAAGTAATAAGACATGAAACTTTCTATAAATAAAATGAATGATGCACTCCCAGAATTTTCTAAAAATACAGAAATTTTTTTATTAAAAAAACACTACTAATCTTTAAAACGTCCACACATTAGTCTAGAAATGCATTATCTCTACTTGCTAAATGGATAAAAAAGAATAACACTCTTCATTGATTGGCAATTTCAATTTTAGCATCTCAATAATTATATTTGAAGCCGCCGATGTGACTGTATAACGCGAGTCCCAGAAGCTCCAGAGGCGGAGGACACTGGTAAAATATTCTGCACATGCTTTATGACTGCATCTATTTTAAACACCTCTTCACTGACCTCTAAGACTGAACAAGTATCTAAACAGATTGTACAGATACATCTGTGTGTGAGTACATTATTCTCGTAACTCATGTTATCAGTTGTGTATGAAGAGCCGTGTTGATCATTGTGAAGAACAACCCAGCCAAAGGGGCAGCAATGCATCAGGATTCTTCCCAGACAACTAATACATCTTTTTCCTCATTTTAAGGGAAAGCACTGTGACAATGTCATTGGACCCTTTCTTTAGTATGCAGAAGGCATAAAACACATTTTGTGGCACATTCGCTGTTTAAAATATTACCAGGCCATAAATCTTTGAATACCAAGGACATCTGAAAAATAACATTTCTCATATAACCTTGCACAGATGGCATGATTTATACGAAAGAGCAAACCATTTGCATACTGATCCCCTAAAGCTCTTAATACAATAATAAAACAATCTCTCAGTTATTCATTTATTTTTGTCCTTCATTCTTTGATTCCTTTTCAGCAGAATACAATTTGTTACAGCATCTCAGGTCGGATGGCATCTCCGGGGATGTGTCTATATCTTCCAAGACTTCATAAGGTTGAAACCTAAACACATTAATATATATTTCAGATTTCAAGGTCATGTGTAACAATTCAAAGGGCTGTTACGAGACCCACAGAGATATATACTGCAGCTGCATAAAAAACGGCACTTAGAGCTACTTAGTAGGTTCAATACCTGTAACAGAGCCCCCCATCATATGTCATTTATACTACTGATATCTACTAACAAAATTGCGCTGTCCCGTCTGTTCCCATCTTCCGTCCAGATGTTCTCGTATCACACACTCTGCACTTCTGATCCAGCAGCCATATTTCTACACCCAAGTGATTGGTATGGACATGGTGGCCGTCTGCAGCAGTCTGCCTAGTGTCACCCCCGCCCCGTCCCCGAACTCCGCAGTTTTCCACCCACCAACCTGTCGCCATAGCCCTCAGCCCGGCACAAGCACAACAGAATTAGATGCCCTTGACTTGTGGTGATGTCACGATCATAGGCGGAGTCACAGATCATATGACCCTAACATAACCAAAGATCCATTCCCAATCTGCCCCTCTGTGCCCTGCTCTGTCCTGCTCAGCCTCGCTCTGACCCGCTGTGCCTGCTCACCTCTGCTGTGCCAACTCCCCCCCACTGTGCCCACTACCCCTGCTCTGCCCTTCTCACCCCTGCTCTGCCCTGCTCACCCCCACTGTTCCCACTCACCCTGCTGTGCCTTGCTCACCTCTGCTGTGCCCTGCTTAGCCCCACTGTGCCTGCTCACCCCCACTGGTCCACTCACCCCCGCTGTGCCCACTCACCCCTGCTGTGCCCACTCACCCCTGCTCTGCCCTGCTCACTCCCACTCTGCCCACTTACCCCTGCTGTGTTCACTCATCCCTGCTCTGTCCTGCTCTGCCTTGCACACCCCCGCTCTGCCCATTCACCCCTGCTGTACCCTGCTCACCTCCACTGTGTCCACTCACCCTTGCTGTGCCCTGCTCTACACTGCTCACCCCCACTGTTCCCTGCTCACCCTCATCGTGCCCACTCATCCCCGCTATACCCTACTCTACCTACTCACCCACACTATGCCCTGCTCACCCCTGCTATTCCCTGCTCACCCATACTGTGCCCTCTTGTGCCCTGCTCATCCCACTGTGCTCTACTCACCTCTGTGCCCTGCTCACCCCCTCTCTGCCCTGCTCACCCCTTCTATGCCCTGCTCACCACCGACAGGGCCGGCTCCAGGTTTCTGTGGGCCCCGGGCGAAAAAGTCTCAGTGGGCCCCCTTTAGTACATATCGCGGACTATAATTATATATATACTAGATGGGTGCCCGATGCACAATGCATCGGGATTCTAGCAGAGCGAGTCTCTGACTCGCAATGGCCGCTTCGCGGCCAATGCTTCGCGCTGCTAAGGCGACTCGCCATGCCGCTGCGCGGCCAATGCTTCGTTCGTATCCACATGACCACGCTGACTCGCAGCGAGTGCGGTCTCAAAAGGGGCAAAAAACCCATTCGTGATTATATAATAGATATCTATAGCCGCACACTTACCGCAAGCCCCATAGACAATACATGGGGCTTGCCGCAAATGTGAAGCAAGTGCAGCCGCTAGACAGAAAATGCGGCAGATGCGGGTGTTTTTTAACCGCAACTGCCACATTTAAAAAAAAACGCCTATGTGAAGGCAGCCTTACAGGAACAGTGACTGCTGAAACCAGCAAGAGCTGTTTCTGACAGTGAGTATATTACACGTTGTTAGGAGCGGGCTAAAATGCGTTTGCATTCCCTTGCGCTTTTTAAAAATACCCTTCAAATGCAAATGTTGCATTTTTGTGCGTCTGAGGATGCTTGGTATATACACAAGCATCTTCAAGCGCACAAATAATGCAAGCAGCTCAATGGAGCCGCACTGCCATATGGGTGGCACCGCAGCTTAGCGGAGTGTCTGGCCGTCTGGATTTCTCTTTTTCCTCACCTTTCTTCTTGCCGCTTCGGTCTCCTCTGGTCGCTCTGCACATATCAGTACAGTGATGACAACATCGTGCCCCTCCATGCTGAGCTGCAGAATGCAGACAGCGGCAGAAGAGACTATGGAGAAGAATGCTGCTGGCAAAGGTGGCTGGAACAATAGGAGCGGAATCCGCGGGGGGCTACCACTGGTACACATACCTCGTACACACGTGGCTCTGCTCCATACACCTCGTACGCACGCGGCTCCGCTCCATACACCTCATACACACGCGTTTCTGCTCCATACACCTCGTACACACGCGGCTCTGCTCCGTACACCTCATACACACGCGGTTCTGCTCCATACACCTCATACACACGCGGCTTTGCTCCATACACCTCGTACGCACGCGGCTCTGCTCCATACACCTCGTACACACTCAGCTCTGTTCCATACACCTCGTACGCACTCGCCTCTGCTACATACACCTCGTACACACTCAGCTCTGCTCCATACAACTCGTACACATGCGGCTCTGCTCCGTACACCTCATACACACGCGGTTCTGCTCCCTACACCTCATACACACGCGGCTTTGCTCCATACACCTCGTACGCACGCGGCTCTGCTCCATACACCTCGTACACACTCAGCTCTGTTCCATACACCTCGTACCCACGCGGCTCTGCTCCATACACCGCTCCATACACCTCGTACGCACGCAGCTCCGCTCCACACACCTAGTACCCACTCGGCTCCGTTCCATACACCTAGTACACACTCGCCTCTGCTACATTCACACTGTAAATCCCTCCTGACCCCACACATAAACTTCACCTAATTGCCATACACCTAGTACACACTGGCCTCTGCTACATTCACACTGTAAACCCCTCCTGACCCCACACAAACTTCACCTAATTGAGTCTCATGAGGGGCAGCACAGCAGAGTCCTGCATACACTGAGGAGCTGATGTGATCCCTGACTCCTCCCCTCCATGTGACATCATCACAGGTCCTGTAAGCACAGAGTGTGCTGCTTTGTCGGCTCCCATGGAGAGGGGAGGAGGGAGACCTCCGGTGCTGCAGGAGGCTGAAAATGACCCCCCAGCTGCCCCCTGGATATGGCCCTGGCTGTGGGGGCAGTGTGCTCAGGGGCCCCTGAGGCTAGGGTCACACTTGCATTGTGACCCTAGCCTGAGGCAAGTATTTTCGGCTGCAGAGCATAGCGTTTAATACTATGCGCTGGAGCCCAAAGAAACCCGATGTTTACCTTGACAACCACTGGTTGGCAATGTAAACATTGGGTTTCTATGGGCTCCATTGCTGGCAGCGCATAGCATTAAACGCTCTGCGCTGCAGCAGACAATACTTGCGTCAGGCTAGGGTCACAATGCAAGTGTGACCCTAGCCCTCAGGGGCCCGGTGGGCCCCCTCCAAGCAGTCAGGCCCCGGCCCTTGCCCGGGTGCGCCGGGTGCTGACGCCGGGCCTGACCACCGATGTGACCTGATCTCCCCTGCTGTGCCTTGCTCACCACTGCTGTACCCTGTTCTCCCCTGCTTTGCCTTGCTCACCCCTTCTGTGCCATTCTCTCCCCTGCTCTGCCCCATTTTTGCCACTCACCCTTGCTCTGTCCACTTACCCCCACAAAATGACAACGAGCGCAGGGGAAGGGCAGAAAGCAACCACCGCAAGAGGGCAGATCCACCACATGGGGGCAAAGCAACCACTGGGGAGGGCAGAGAGACAACACGGGGTGGGGGGGCAGAGAGTGACCACAGGGGACAGAAAGACAGCACAGATAGGGAAAGAGAGAAACAACAGGGGGATGATACCGACTACAGGGGGCTGAGAGCAACAACAGGGGTGTGCAGAGAGCGACCACAGGGGATAGAGACAACAAATGATGGGCCAGAGAGCAACCACAGGGGTGCAGACAGACAACACAGGGGGGCCATAAAGTGACCACATGTGGAGCAGAGAGACAGCACAGGTGGGGAGCAAGAGAGCATGTACAGGGGAGACAGAGAGCTCACACAGGGGGCAGAGAGCATGCATAAGGTTGTGCACATTGGCGCTGTGAGTGTGCATGGGGGTGGGTAGTGTACACAGGGTGATGCCAGAGGGCAAGGGCACACACATTTACAGAAGAGCTTAGAGGACAATGTACATTGCTGTATACAAAAAGGCTGAATAGCCTGATGTACTGAGGGAAGAGCATGGGGGACTTTTTAAAAACATGTGACTGGCTGTTGGATGTGGCTGAAGGGAGGAGAGTAGAGTGTACAAGAGGCCTTGGTCAGCAGTGGTATCAGTAGTCTGTGGCCGACAGACGAGAACTTTGTGAACTTCCTCCTACCTGTTGATATACCTGACTCCCAGTTCTATGTCATAGCTGTGGCAGGATGTAGGCATAAAAGGTCCCGAAATGGAGTAAGTTAGGAGGAGCTTCACAGGGGTCTTGTCTCAAGGCTACAGACTATTGATGTGGTCACTGGACCAGAGTCTTGCTAAGGCTGGTTTCACATTACCATTTTTTGTAATCCGGGTGCATCCAGCTAAAACGGTATGCATCCGTTTTCTCCCCCATTCATTTTCAATGGGGACGCATGAACTTGTGAGTGCATGCAGTTGTATAAGATTCCATTCTGATCCAGGTGTCACCAATTTTTGACAAATTCCAAAAACACAACTTGAAACAATTTTGTTGCTCATTTAAATCCCGGAAAGCACCCAGATACGTGACTATCCAGCTGTCATTAAAATAGAGCTCTAAAGAACCCTAATCTGTGGGAACCCTTATCACTGTGCATGCAGCTGCATGGATCCGATGTTCCTGACTGAGCATGCCCGGGAGCAAGGTTTAGCAGCTCCCACCGACCATTTCAGGCAGACTATATAGGCCTTTCATAGCCATCCACAGCCATGCAGAGCAGAAAGCCACGTTACAGAGGCACCCTACTACTGTGTTTCCCCGAAAATAAGTGTGGCAACCCTGTGGGTAATGTCACAGAATCACATAGTGCACAGAGGGATTTCAACATCAGGTACCCTACACATGCAACACGTTCCACCCCAGACCTGAAGGGGGAGCTCTACTTGCTGTCTTCAAACAAGGTCCCCTATAAATTCAGGACCGGGGGAGGAGTCAGGCAGTTCAGTGCGGAGCAGCACTGAGGAAAACATCCTGGTGAATGGTGCCGCGCTAGGCCCATGCCAGAGGAAAGCCTAGCCAGTGCAGGGGCCCAAGAGTGAGGATTGGAGGCAAGGCGAGGAAACCACCTGGACACCGGAGTCCGAGTCTGTAAGGGAAAACTAGCCCAGCAGAGAAAGCACTGGACAACCAGAAGACTTCAGTCTCCTGGGACTCTTGTAGCATAGTGTACTAGAGAGCCAGGGGCTGCAAGAGAGGAACAGTGCCCAGTAACAGGTTCTCATCACCTGCAATACAAGCAAGGAACACAGGAGGGCCAAGGCTGAGCTTCAGGCAGGCCAGAACATTAACACACACAAACGGACAAGGAGGCCTCGCAACTCACCGGGTGTGGAGACCCTAAAGTGCCTCCCGACCACCTGGAGTGTACCCTGGACTTTACCTGCAATTCCATCAGTAAAAGGTACGGAAACATCTCCCAGCGAGTGTGTATCTGTTATTGCAGCCCCTGATCCTGCCCTTAACACAAAGACGCCCCTGATGAGCCGCCTTCCCCTGCAGCACCAGACACAAGGCTGAGTGGAGAGCTGCCTCCCTGTGTAGAATCCCTGCATCCATCCCTGCCCCGGGGACCCGGCTCCACCTATGGGGGCTTTATCATCTAGCTGCAGCAAAACCGTCCCCGAGGTCTAAAGGAAGCGCCGGTATCTTTACCGGGTACCGTAGGTGGTGTCACAATTTTTTTATTTTATTTTTTTATTTTTAACCCCTTTTTCAGGGACCACCAGGGTCACGGGCTCGGGCAAGCCACCCAAGGCCCTGGGGTGCGCCAGCTTTTGCCGTCACAAACTGGATCCGGTATTACTGGGTACTGTGTGCCGTGTATTGACTGTGATTGCGAACTGTTAATCTCGGGCCATCATAACTGCGCCACAGAGTGGGAAGAAAGGGGGAATAACGGCTGAAAGACCGCGAAGACAAGTCCCACCCCACGCCGAGAACTGACGAAGCACAGTGACCCAATCCATAAATCTCCGAGTACTCACCTCCCTCACCTGTGGAGCCACCACTCGCTTTGATCTTACAGAGACTGACTGCAATCCACTAGTGGAGAAAGAGAATGGATGCAACAGTTCCTAACCCAAATTTTGCTGTTAATGCAATGCCGGGACCGCAGCCTGTGGAGCAGTCGCAGCACCAGGAGCTGTGGCACCGATCATGCCGATCTCTCTGCCGTATGTCCTGGGGCAAAGTGGTTGCTACAGTATGATAGCTGGCCAGATACCCTGGCTCGGTTTAAGAAGAAGATTTGTCATATGCTTGATATGTACTCAATGACTGGCAAACAGACAGCATCTGTTGTGATGGAACAACTGACAGGTGCAGCGGAGCTTAAAGTTGAAACCGGATCAGAAGCAGATCAGGAATCAGTAACTACTAACTTTGATAAACTTAAAGCTGTTTTTGAGAACCGTACTGAAGCTGAACTGAGAACGTGGTTCTACCATTGCAGGCAGAGGTGGCAAGATAGCATTAGAGACTATGCCTTGCACCTACAGGAGGCACTGCGAATCTTAAAGCAGGTAGACGCAGCCAGTGTGTGTGATGAAAACAAAATGATGGTCGAGTAGTTTATTCAGGGGTTGCAGTAACCAGATGACAGCAGACAAGTGCGTTGGTGGGCCCTAGAATACCCTGATGCAGACTTTGCCACCTTAAAAGATCAGGCCATAAAAGGACTGCAACCCCTTGCAACTCAAGATCCTGCACCGCAGCAGTGCAGGTCAGCAGCTCTCCGCCACAAGTGACACCTTCTTCTATACCTGCTGCTGAGACCAACATACAAGATGTGACACCTGGTGACTCTGATAGTCTGCGCTCTGAGGTGTGCCAGTTATGGAAGGACATGGCCACAGTGCTAAAAGCCCTACAGCTCGGGCCAGAGCTGAAGCTGTCAGAGAAGATCCAGCT